>JAMJFZ010000664.1:0-17500 GCA_026225945.1 Cricetomys ansorgei
GTGAACCTGTGCTGATAGGACAAGAGAGGAGCTAGGAGGAGATGGGTCAAGGAAATGCCCATTTCACAGAGATCTAGGAAAATCTACCACTCATACTACCTACCACCTATCCTTGCAACAACCTGCCATTGAACAACTTCTAAAACAAGCAAGCAAGCAAGCAGTAAGCAAACAAAAGTATCCTTCCATTTTCCTCTCTTGAAGCACACTCCACATTTCCCTTTCTTCTACCAGGGTGGGAGCTGTAGCTCTAAGCACCACAAGTAAAAACTGAGAATCTTAAAATTTGGTATTTGGGGGGGCATCAAGTAGAAACCGTATTGCTAGAATGCAAATGCCAGGATGGATGAGCTGTTGAGCTCAATGTACTCTCAAGACAGAGGCCCAAACCTATATACAAACATCCTAAAGAGGATGCGGCACACGTCAGAGTCTCAGTCCTGGCATCGAGCGGATGGGGTGCTTTGCAGCTGCGGCTGCGGCTTTGATCTTCCCTAGAGGATGGTGCAGTTCTATTGGTGGCTTCTGAAATCCCTAAACCGTTTTTCACTTCATTTCTGCTGCTCATTCACTTCATTTCTACTGCCCTCCCACTTCCTGAAACCCACGTCAGCTAATAAGACTATGCAGGGGTTTCCCTGAGGTCAGCAGAGGAAGAAAACCAGTCATAATGTTGCTGTTAGCCATTGTACCTTCCCAAAGCTGCTTCCATGAACCTTTACCCCTGCCAGCTAACCTAGTTTCTTTGCAAAATAACACATTATCTATGCTGTACAGTTAGCTGGGCTTCCAGGCCCAGCACTGGCCAATGCTACTGAAGCAGAAGTATCTAGGGATGATTTTTTTCTATGCACCACATTAAAGACTAAACCAGGTCAAATGTATTTAGAAAAGAGATGTGTGAGGTATTTTTCGTTTATTTGTGTCTGTTCAGAACAAACTACTAAATAAACTGGATGAGTCTCTTGTTCTCACTTTACCTTCTTTTAGAAACCAGAGTCTCTCTTGTTATCAGTGTTTGAATTCATAGGCTGAGTTATGGGAGGGGGGGTGTCAATTAGAATTTGCTGGAAGAACTTCTGATCACGAGGCCAGCATTTCCTGCTGGTTTCCCCTTACACTCACACATGTCATTAACACTATCACCCAACCCTTCCAATCCCTCTCTTGCTCTTTCCTTATTAAGAACTTTTAACAAATTTCAGATCTAGTTTTATAAAATTTAAAAATTTTATTCATGTGTGTGTGTGTGTATGTATATGTGTGTGTGTATGTGTGTGTGTATGTATATGTGTGTGTGTGTATGTGTGTATGTATGTGTGTGTGTGTATTGTGTGTGTGTGTATGTATGTGTGTATGTGTGTGTATGTGTGTGTGTGTATATGTGTGTGTGTAGTGTGTATGTGTGTGTGTGTGTGTGTGTATGTATATGTGTGTGTGTGTGTGCGTGTGTGTGTGTGTGTGTGTGTGTGTGTGTGTGTGTGTAGTTGTGCCAGGGCTTATGTACATTAGATAACAATTTTTAAGAGTCAGTCAGGAGTCTCCTTCCACCAGGTGGGGTCTGGGGAATCAAACTCAGGTTGTAGGATTTGGCAGCAAGTGCCTTTACCCACTGAGCCATCCTGATGGCCTGAAAATCCAATTCTTAAAGGGCAAGATTTAATAAACACTAAGACTCAGTAATCTGAAAACTGGCTAAGCCAATTTCAATAGTCAAGTTTCTCTGGATCTGGTACACTGTCCCTTTTGGACAGTGATTCTTGAGTCTATTTTTTTCTTCCACACTATAGGAAATGCTTTTTGGATGGTTTTCCTCACACATCCTGAAGGCTCTGTAAGTCCATTTAATCAGCAGAGATTTCTGTCCCCAAGTCTCAAAGTAATGGATTCTTACCAAGCATTAGCTTAAGAAAGTCGTGGTCAGTATTCAACCCTAAATGTTCTGCCAAGAAGCAACAGGTTATAGTCACTGACTCTTGGTCCTTAAGATGGAAGAACAGAGGGAAGAGGAAAGGAATTGGGCCTCTCATCATTAATAAATCAACATTTAGGAAACACTGTAAGTGAGCCATCAGACACTGGTACCCAGATCCCGAATCTGTAGTTCTTACACACTTGTGAGAAATGAAAGGTATGTGACAAATTGAACCAAGGGTGAGTCATTTATGCAAATACAAAATAGAGAATTAACATATTCTAAAAAATAAAATCTGTGGAAAGCATTTCACAGGGTTGAACACTAAACAGGAAGTGGTAATCAAGAGTTCTGCTGTTTTCTGCATCTCACTCATTTGATTCCAGGGACAGGCTGCTTTTTGTTGTTTCCTTATCATCTAGAATTTGGTGTCTCTCCTATTTGCTAGGCCAGCCATAGAGGGATAATTAGCTGAAGCTTTTCTGCCAAAATACCTAAAACCACCTTCCCAGAAGAACCCTTAATCTTCAGACAACTTTCTCATATTCTCTACTAAGCTTCACTTACCTATAACCCATAAAGGAAAATAATAAACCAGGGATAAAAAGAGTAGCAATGAGATAGAATATCAGAAAGATTTAAAGAAGATATGAAGAAGGAGAAGGAGAAGAAACAGAGAAGGAAATTAGAATTCTGAATCAGCATTTTATTTGCAAGTTCATCACACAATAATTAAAGATATCTTGGCTTAGACAGACCGACTCTCAATTTCAGTTCTGCTACTAGCTGGCTATGTGACTTACTCTCCATAAACCCTGGTTTTCCTCATTGGTAAAGGTAGGAATATCTACTTTACACTACAGTTGCAAATAAGTCCTCAACAAACAACTATTATGAATGGGAACAGTTGTTATTTGAATGGTTATGTGTTATCACGGAACATACGAACAATTCACGGTGAAAAATGACTAGAAGTAGTTCTTAATCTACAACATACACTTACACCAAGGCATACTAAAGGATACAATTAAAATGGCTCAAGGGATAAATGAGAAGTGTAGGATGAGAGGTGCATGTCCCGACGGACTGGCGCCATCTCTACTAGAAGACTTTCCTAGCTAGAGCAGGCTCAATTTGTATGACCAAGCAGTCAGTCTGTGTCAGGAACCATGCGAGAGAATACCAAGAAATAGACACCTTCCACTCCCGAGAACCCTACCGTTTAGAAGAAGCCGGATACATTCTAAAATAAAGCATGACGTTCTTACAAGCAGATCATAAGCACCGTTGGTAACCAGAGAAAGAACGAAAGAGTTGGAGCCCCGGCAAGAAATCAGTGGGTGACCGGAGCGGGAGAAGGGCCGATTTTGACTTAGGTGAGGGATTCTTGAGCAAACGGAGTTGACAGCAGTCCAGGGATGGCAGCCTGGGTGTGTTCCGGGAGGAGGCTCATCCTTACCAGGGGTGAAAACAGGGTGACTGTTGTAGTTTATCTATTTCTCCTGAGCGCTGAGGGATGTAGCCAGAGGTCGCAGCTCACGCGGTGTCGGAAGTCCTCGGTTGACCGGGTTGGGAACGCGGAAGACGAGGCTGCTTAACAAACAAAAACAGAAAAATCCTCACTCGGATCCACAACGCCCGAGCCACTCCGGGATTTCCCATTCGCGGAAGTGGCGGTAACGAGCGACCGGAAATCCCGCCTCCGGAGCGAGACAGCCAATCCCGAGGGAGGTAGTTGTTTCACGGAGACAGGGGAGCGTCCGCGCGAGGCCGGAAGTGGCGTGGGGGCGGGACTTGTGCCGGAAGAGGTCGTTCCCCCGTCGTTACCGTTCGCCCTCCCGCGGAGGAGATGCGGCGGGCCGCCGGGCCGAGCGAGCGGGAGGGCCGTTAGGGAGAGGGCGCAGCGGCGTGAGCCGCCGCCGCCGGACCATGAGCTGCGCCAGGCACTGGGGGGAGTGGTTCCTGAACCTGCGGGTGCCGCCCGCCGGGGTGTTCGGCGTGGCCTTCCTGGCCCGGGTGGCCCTGGTGTTCTACGGCGTCTTCCAGGATCGGACCCTGCTGGTGCGGTACACCGACATCGACTACCACGTGTTCACGGACGCCGCGCGCTTCGTCACGGAAGGGCGCTCCCCGTACCTGAGGGCCACCTACCGCTACACCCCGCTGCTGAGCTGGCTGCTCACCCCCAACGTGTACCTCGGCGGGCTCTTCGGCAAGTTTCTCTTCATCAGCTGCGACCTCCTCACCGCCTTCCTCCTCTACCGCCTGCTGCTGCTCAGGGGGCTGGGGCGCCGCCGGGCCTGCGGCTACTGCGTCTTCTGGCTGCTGAACCCCTTGCCCATGGCGGTGTCCAGCCGCGGCAACGCCGACTCGGTGGTCGCCTCGCTGGTGCTCGCCGCCCTGTACTGCCTGGAGAAGCGGCTGGTGGCGTGCGCCGCGGTGGCCTACGGGGTCGCGGTGCACATGAAGATGTACCCGGTGACCTACATCCTGCCCATCGCGCTCCACCTGCGGCCCGAGCGCGACAGTGACGAGGGTCTCCGCCAAGCCCGGTACTCCTTCCAGGCCCGCCTGTACGACTTCCTCGGGAGGCTGTGCAGCTGGGCCGTGCTGCTCTTCGTGGCAGTCGCGGGGCTCACCTTCTTCGCCCTGAGCCTCGGCTTCTACTGCGCGTACGGCTGGGAGTTCCTGGAGCACACCTACCTGTACCACCTGACCCGGCGGGACATCCGCCACAACTTCTCCCCGTACTTCTACATGCTGTACCTGACGGCCGAGAGCAAGTGGAGTTTCACCCTGGGGATCGCCGCCTTCCTGCCGCAGTTCATCCTGCTCTCAGCCGTGTCTTTCGCCTACTACAGAGACCTCGTCTTCTGCTGCTTTCTTCACACGTCCATTTTTGTGACTTTCAACAAGGTCTGCACCTCTCAGTACTTCCTCTGGTACCTCTGCCTCCTGCCTCTGGTGATGCCGCTGGTGAGAATGCCTTGGAAGAGAGCCATCGTCCTCCTCATGCTGTGGTTCATAGGGCAGGCCTTATGGCTGGCTCCTGCGTACGTTCTAGAGTTTCAGGGAAAGAACACCTTCCTGTTTATTTGGTTAGCTGGTTTGTTCTTCCTTCTGATCAACTGTTCCATACTGATTCAGATTATCTCCCATTATAAGGAGGACCGCCTAGAGGAGAGGATCAAATATGACTGATGGGTGTTGTGGATCTTCTGCAGCTTCTCCTACATTCTGATTATTCCGTATGGACCAGAAAAGCTCCGGAACCTAAACCCTCCCCTCCACCAACATTCTAAGCACTCTAGTGAAAGCTCCGTTGCTCCATAGAGATCAAAACCAGTGTTGGCCTTATTATATACGAAGGGGACCCAGTAATGGAGGTCCATCCTTTACAAAGTCTTAGGACTCATTGTAAAGATTTCTTTTTTGACAGTTGAAAAGCTGAGGAAACTTAGCTGGAAGATGTTAAACTATTTTTGTACAATATAGAGACAGGCATGAGGTCTCTAGCGGTGGTTGGTTCTGTTACACTGTGCCACTGTTGCACCTTCAAGGCCCTCCCCCCCTTTCCGCAGTTCTGAAAGCTGTGAAAATTTACAAAGTTCCTGAGTACAACGTTCTTATATATAAAGTATTAACACTACCATGCCTAGTTGGGAAAGTTTAAAATTTTTGTATTAAGTGTGGGGCCTTAGAAGATAAATAATCCAAAGAACTTAAATTGTGATCATGCATTTGTTTTTGTAATTTAGGCTTCAGCGTACTACCAGTGGTATTGGTTTCATACAAAAAGATTAAATTTCAACTCATCCATCTTTAGACCTGAATTTTTAAAAAAAGAAATCCAACAGTGTTATGACATTTATATGCTTGTCCTTTTTCATTAGAAATTTCAGCAATTATGCTGAAAATATTTTTTCATCTAGAATTTAAGCTGAGTTTTGTCTGTTGTAAAAGTAGTAGAATTTAGGTGATAAAACCTAAATTTTGATTAAAATTCGGTTTGCTCTGTTCTGGTTTTATCACCAAAATGGTTACATTGTTGATAAGGCATCTCCTAGCTTAGACCCCGCACTCTGAAAATTCCATGATGGGAAGGAAGACTTGAGGGAGGTTCCTGGAAAGCACGGGTGGCACCCTTGGGACCCACTGGTCTTCTGGACCAAGAGGTTGCAAAGATTGCAGAATGAGGCTTTGCTGGGCAGTCTTGCTTATCACTGTAATATTTCTCGGGGGAAAATACTTTCTTAGCTGTTTGAATAAGCAAGTAAATTGTTTTTCCAGAGTTCAGAGAAAACTAGAAACAAATACTACTCCAAACAGTAGGTTGTTTTTTGTTTTGTTTCCCTCTTTCTTCTTTTTAAGGCAAGCCTAAAAAGCCTTTGAGGGTAGAATAGTTATAGGCTGCTCATCATTAAAAATTCTGTCACTGCAGCCTTTCTTTGTTGGACTCCTTTGGGGATTTTGCCCAGAAACAATAGGTGGCTTTTCTGTGGCTGACTGTGTGTAACAAAAGTGGTCAGTTGTAGAAAATGGTGACTTTCCTAAACTGTGGAGTCCCATATTCCTTGTGAGGTTGAAACAACAGCTCATTGATTAATATAGTTTAAGTAGTGGCTTTCCAGTTATGGCACACAAACCTTTAAAAATTATTATTATGGGTATTGAAACCAGGGCCTCAAGCATTCTGGGTGAGTACTCTACAACTGAGCTGTGTGTCCAGCCCCAAGTGAATTTTCAAAGGGAAAACTTGAGGGAGCAAAGTATACTTTGTGAGTCCGTACAGGCCTAACTTTTTTTTTTTTTGGTGGTTGTTCTTTTAGAGTCTCCGCCCAGGCTGGCCTCAGACTTAGTACATAGTTCAAGATAACCTTGAACTCCTGATTCTCCTGCCTCTACCTCCCAAGAGCTGAGGTCACAGTCCTGTGCCACTGTGCCTGGCTCAGGAATTCTTTATCAAAAACAATGCAAGTGTTTCTTAAGGGATGCAGAAGATATTCTGCAGTTTATCTGCTGCAAAACATTTTTTTTTTTTATTTATCTTTTGTGTGGGGGTGTTTTACATGTATGTCTGTGCACCATGTGCATGCCTGGGGCCTAAGGTGGCCAGAAGAGGACTTTGGATTTCTGGAACTGGAGTTACAGGTGGTTTTGAGCCACCGTGTGGGTACTGGGAATCCAAACCTGAGTCCTCTGGAAGATCATCTAGTGCTCTTAATCTCTGAGCCACTCCCCAGCCCCATGCTGCAAAACATTTAAAAAGTTAAATGCACAGAAGACTTGATTTGGTCTTTCAGAATTTACAGCTTTGCAGCTTTTTAAATGTTTCTTTGGGGAGGAGGCACACACACTATGGCCTGCATATGGAGGTCTGATGCACCTGTGGAGGTCAGAAGACAACTTATGGTAGTCCACTTTTCTCTTTCCACTGTGCTGGCCCTGGGAATCAAACTTGGGTTGTCAGGCTTGGCAGCAAGTACCTCTTCACAATGAGCTGTCTGATCACTTGGGCTTCATTTATGATATCCGTTGTTTCCTCATTGGTCCTTGAGTAACACCTTAAAATTGTGTAGCTCTTTGAGTTATTTTTTGTGTAATTATCTTTACGTCACTGTAGCAGATTCCTTGTGTAAATCAGCTTACAGAGAGAACAGGTTTATTTGGGTTTAGAAATTTCCGTTTGACATTGGTTTGCCCTGTTGCTTCAGACATATTGAGGTAGCACACCTTGGCAGGCAGCACATAGTAAAACTATTCACCTCATTGTGGGGGCAGAAGACAGAGGGAGAGACAAGGTTTTCTGAGTCTCTTTGAGGGCATGGCCTCAATGCCTTAAAACCTCCCACTGGGCAGGGCCTTAAGTTTCCACAGTTTCCCAGTAGTGCCACAGGCAAGGGAGCAAGCTTTTAACACAGGCCTCTGTGAGGAGAGTTCAGATCCGTACTGCAGCAGCATCACTGTGTATGAATGATAGACTGATTGACAGACAAGCATTGGTTAAGAGGTTAAGAAGAAGCTTTCACCAGATAGGTTATATTCTAAACAGAGCGTTGGGTGTTTTCTTCTGTAACTGCTTTTTTGATGTCTCCAAAATGTTCTTTAAAGGCTCAAGTTCCCTGGATTAGGATCCTTATTGTCTTTGTTTTGTTTTTGTTGTTGTAGGAGATAGAGTCTCAGGTAGCCCAGGCTGGCCTCAAACTTGCCTTGTAACAGAGGCTGGCCTTGAGCTTGAGATCCTCTTGAATCTACCTCCCAAGTACTGGGATTATCAGGGGTGCTGGACCACACCTGGCTCTTAGGTTCTTTGGAAAAGCTGTGATAATCACTGCTGCTCAACTCAGCAAAAGAATCCTTAAAGCCATAGATGTCAGTTCCTGGCTTCTTACCATCTGGCTTTTATACATAATGTAATGATGTTTCCTAAGTTGTTCTTTAGTTAATTTATGGCTGAATATATTGTTTGTTTTTAACATCAGCTGTTATTTTACGTTACCACCTACACTCTCTTGCCATCTGTGAAAGTAGAAAAGAAAAATATGACAAATTCTACCTGTGGTGGTCTTTAAATGCAATCTCTTGTCATTTCCTTCATGCTTTATTATTACTTTGGTGTAGTTTTGTGTGCGTGTGGATGCAGGCGTTCATCAACCTTGGGTGTCATTCCTGAAACACCATTGACTGTTTTTTTGTTTTTGTTTTGAGATGGCCAGGTTGGCCTGATTGATAGAGCCCTAAGGATCTGCCTGTCTCTGCCTTGATAGCACTGGGATTCTAAGTGTATGTCACCATACCTGGCTTTTTGTCGTTTCTTTAAACATTAGCCATATAAACACAGTAAACATAGACAAAATTTTCCTAGTCTAGAAGAGTTGATAACTAAGTGATCTTTTCTTTGATCACAGTTGAACACGTTTTCCTCACTCAGTGACAACAGTTGCTTAACTGATTTTGTATTGTGATGCTGGTTTTTCATGGTTAATTTGTTTAGGTTATTGCTCTGCCACAGCTTAATTTTTATGACAACACTTCAGATTTGCTGTTTGTACTTAGTTTTATAGATGAGCAAAGTAGTTTAAAGGTTAAATGACTTGCTAATAAATGGCAGACAGAACTAGAATGTTAAGTGAATTCTTCTGAATAAAATAACATGCCCTTTTCACTGTGTTCTACATTCCCCCCCCCCCGCCCCCACCCAGAGCGCCCAGACCAGCAGACGAAGGTTTCTGTAAAATAAATGGGGCTGTACACTTAACTCTGGCAGCTATCTTGCCAGTGTGTTTGACCTTCCTGACGTGTATTTGTGTAAGGGGAAGTCCTCAGCTCTGCCAGGGTTCTGGTGTGTGTGGGTGTATGTGTGTAATTGTTTGTTTTATTTGTGTGTGTTTGTTTTGCATCCATGCATATCTGTGTATGCTTGGTTCCCTCAGGCCAGAAGAGGATGCTGGATCCTCTGGAAGTGAGGTCACAAATGGTTGAGAGGTTCTAGGAACTGAACCCAGCCCTCTGGAAGACCAACAAGTGCTCTTAACCCCCAGGACATATCCAGCCCATTTCTCTTGTTCTTAGACATTTCTCTTCAGTGATTTCTAGACATTCAACCATCCTGTGTCCAAGTTCTCTCTTACCAGATTGTATTGTGTCTTTGCTACTACCCTTTCCATCCGTTAGCCTGGCCTAAGAAGTCAATCACTGAACCATATCTTGGCTTAGCTAATTGTAAATCAAGCTGTAGCTAATATGTGATCATAATTCCCAAAGTTTATTACATTTCTCTTGTGTATATGTATCCCGTTTTCTTTATTCACTTGGTTCCACTTCTTAGATAATTGTAAATTGTGCAGCAATAAACAGAAATGAACAAATATCTGTGAAAGAGCCTAATTTGACTTTGGGATTAGGGGGCTAGGAGTGGTATAGCTGGTTTATATGGTAGCTGCATTTCTATTTATTTATTTATTTATTTATTTATATGGTAGCTGCATTTCTATCTATCTATCTATCTATCTATCTATTTATTTATTTATTTATGGCTGCACTAGTTTATTCTCAACAGCAGTTTACATCCTCACCTGTGTTAATTTTCCTGACTAGCTATTCTGACTAGGGTGAGGACAAACCACAATGTACATTGCAAATGTGAATCCATATAATTAAAAGAATGAACATTCATATGGTTAAAAGGGTGTCCTAGGCTGATTAATACCGTAAGAAAGCCTGAATCCATAAGAGAGCTTAGGTTTAGAACTTGAGCAAGATCTTCACATCTAGATATTTTCCATCTGTGAAATGGGAATGAGAATATAAGCAGAATTGCTTGGTAAGAGTTAAATCAGACATAGGGGCACACACTTTTAGTCTCAGCACTTGGGAGGCAGAGGCAGGTGATTATCTCTGTGAGTTCAAGGCCAGCCTGGTCTACATACTTCCAGAACAGCCAGAGTTACATAATGAGTATGCCCAATGTTCTTATGCTGGCACAGAACAAGCTACTGTGTGCTAACAAACATGGAAGGCAAATCTGTAAAGAAAAACACTAAAAATGACTCTAATCTTCCAGTCAGTAAATGGGCTAATGGACTGAAAACAGTTCTCAGAAGAAACACCAATTTGCAAGTTAAAACTACTACTGAGCTTTGTCCTCTAGTCAGGACGGCTAAGGAGAATTAATGCAGGTCAAGATGTAACTGCTGGTGAGAGCAAACGCTGCAGCTCCTATGGGAATCAGTATGCTGGTTTCTCAAAACCAAAAACTTGAGCTGCCTTATGAACCAGCTACACTACTCCCAGGTCCCAAGACACAGTAGGACTTTGAAGTTCTTCCGGAGATACGTGTTCATTTCTGTTTATTGCCGCACAGTTTACAGTTACCTAAGACGCGGAACCAGTGAAGAAAGGAGATGTGATCAGAATGAGCACTGGCATCTCAGCAATAAAAAGCAATGACGTTTGCAAGGACAGGGATTGAATTGGAGCTCTGTGTATATATTATACGTCTGCGACACTTCAGATGGCTGAGTGAGAGGAAGGGCTCACTCTAGAGTTCCAAAGGACGTCAGCCTAAAAGCTTTGTAGGTGTTTGCTGTTTGTTAAACCTTCTTAAATTAGCATAAAACTGATGGGTTTCATTTTGGTATTTTCATGCATACTTGTGTGTGTGTGTGTGTGGTGGTGGGGTGTTTCTCCCCAGTTCTCTGACGCACGTTCATTCCCTCCAGTAGCCCATGTAACTTCATGTCTCGTTTCTTTTTAGCTTATTAAATATTTTGTTGTTTTTGAGACAGGGTCTCACTATGTAGCTCTGGCTGTCCTGTAACTCACTCTGTAGACCAGGCTGGCCTTGAACTCACAGAGATCTGCCTGTCTCTGCCTCCTGAGGGCTGTAATTAAAGACATGCACTGCCATGGACTGGCCCTCACGTCCCATTTCTACTGCCCTCTTTTTCTCCACTTCTGAATGTTACGCCTCTCCCCTCCATCATGGTCCCTTTCCCTTTTCATGACCCGTTTCCCCCATTCATATATGTAATAATTAAAATCTAGGATCTGGATTATGAGAGAAAACGTAACAATTGTTTGTCTGGGATGCTTAATGTAATTTCCAGTTCCATCCTTTTCCTTACAAATGCCATGGTTTCACTTGGGAGTAGTATAGCTGGTTTTCATGGTAGTTTGTGGTGACATACATGTGTGCATTCGAGGAGCTTGGATTTATACAAAATAACTATTTGACTTTAAAAAAAAATAAACTTTCTTTTCATCTTGACCCAGTAAGTAAGTAGTTATATGTGCAAATTAGCAGATCCTTCAAATGTCTGGCCTAGGCTTGCTAGATCTGAATCCCTACTACACATTAGCTGATTTTAGTCAGTGGAGGTTCAGCTTGTGTCCCTAATTTACATAGCACTTCCTTTCTCCATTGTGTTACCTGGGGCCTGTGCTTGCGGGGGTGGCGGGGGTTCATTCAGAGGTTGGTGTTCTGTAGATGGAGGCGCATGTCTTCTGCCTGGGTCAGAAGTATCACAATAGCACAAGCAGGTATTCAGCACTGCTCTAGCAGAGCCATTCATTTAGTCAAGGCATTCATGCTCATTATCCTGAATAGAAACCAGACTAAATGGCAGTGTTTCTAGCTGCACAGACACGCTGCTAATTGCTATGTCTGGCTATCGAAGACGAAATGACACAGTGACTATTTAAAATAATTTGGAGCATGAATAGTTGAAGTTCAGTTCGTTTCACAAAGGAAAAATTTAACCTTCTTTGCTCTCCAGTCTGTTGGCAGTTATTTATAGATCCTGGCCATGCGTCAAATATGGTAGGAGATGAGTCAAATACTCTGCTTTTGAAGAGTTACCAGTAACATTAGAAACATAGTCTACTAATAAAATGTTATGTGAAACCCCATTAAATTCTGTAAAAATACTGTGGTTTTAAAAATGAGGATGGATGGGGGCTTTGGTAGAGGATGTTCCTATGGTTTTTTTTTTTGTTGTTGTTGTTTTTTACATATAAATAAGATAAACAGATAAAACATAATTTTAAAAAATTGGGCTCAGAAACAAGTGACTTTCCAAGAATAAAGACCTGGTTAATGCAAGGCCAGGGGTGGCCCCTGCACTTCTGATTCCAGTTATTTTCTAATTCTTTATTTTGCAAGTTTCTTGTAATGTCATCTGAAGATGGCTGATTGCATCGGAAAATCTCATTTGTGTAGTAAATGCTTCCCATTTGACCAACCCACTGCAAAGAGAACTGACTCGTGAAAGCTGTCCTCTGATCTCCAGACATGCACTTGGGCATACATGCACCCCCCAATAAATGAATACATAAGTTAACAAAGATATGTATGTTTTGTCCAAGGTCCAAGATAGTACATTAGGTAGGAGTAAGAACCTAGATCTTCTAGGACTTTGACCACTCCTTCCTCTGGCAAACATTTGGCTATGATGAACAGAAGATGACCCACTGGGTTCTAGAAAGCAGGAAATACGGGAAGAAAATTTGTCCAATAATCATTCATTCATATAGTGGATACTAGGTGCTAACTCAGGCTCAGGGAATAAAGATGGTGAAAACAGCAGTTTTGCCTTCAGGAATTCATAGTCTGATATAGGGGACTGATGGGAAGGTGATTGTAAGTCACAATTCAGTGGCTGGAGTAAGATGTGCACATAGTTCACTCACCCTTGGTCTGGATAAGATACATACTGAGATGTTATCTGCTGTCCTTTCACACTGAAGAAATACAAGCAACTATAAAAATTAAATTTTTCTGCTTAAAATCACTGTGATTAAACATACCTTTAAAAAAATAAACATGACCTTAAAAAAAAAACAAAACACTTTCTGAGATAGTCTCATGTAGCTCAGCTTGGCCTTGAACTCACTATATTGCCAAGGACCACCTTGATTCCTGATCCTCCTGCCTCTACCTCTTGAGTATTATATATATTTCTTAGAGTTGTTCACCCCATGATGGGTTCATGTGTGTTGATGATGGAACCCAGGGCTTTGTGCATGCTAGGTGAGCTCTCTACCAACTAAACCAGCGCTCCTCACACAGCCTCCTATGATTGGCTCTTTCCTGTTCTATTTCATCTAGCTCACCCCACCCACTTCACAGAAACTTACCACCTCTTCATGCTCCTTGAACACCTGCTGCTCCCGTGGCTAAGTGCCCTTCTTGTCTTTCTAACCAGTCCATGTTTTGTTTAAGGGTGACCTTTGCAAAGCTTTCTCTCGCAAAAGAACAGCACTTTTGTTCTGCGGTGCAGGCGGTCTGGCGCAGTAGTTTCAGTGTGTGATTATGCCAGTATGCTGAGCTCTGTAGGGACTGGGGTTATTTCTTACTGCTGTTATTCTCCAGGGTTTTACAGACCCGAGCAGGAGTAGCCAACATCACTGAGCTACTGGGGTGTTCCTACTCTCCCAGGTTTGTTCTACAAGAGTCTGTCAAGTGGCAGTTTGGGGACAGTTGACTCCTTTGCAATGTCCATGGTGGCAGCCTTGAAAAGGGAAAGGAAGCAGTTTCTTACTGCCTGTCATTTCTAAATGCCATCAGTGAATGCCTACTTTTCTAAGTTGGGAGTTTATAATCACTTCCTATTCCTTCTCTTACCACCTGCCCCATCGAATCAGTCACCGAATCCTGTCAGCTCTACCCTTTAGTGTCCGCAGAGCCTGCTGGCATCTTGCCACGGATGTCCCCAGTTCTCCGGCGCAGGCCCTCATTAGCAGGCGTCTGGAGTTGATAGCTCTGGCTGGTCTCGCTTTCTGTCTCTCTTGCCCTTCATTCCACCTCTCATTTATCCTCCCTACTGCTGCCACAGTCGACTTTCTAGGGCACATCTGTTCCGTCACCATTCTGATGAGAGCATCCTAGGAGGCTCCGTGACCGCCACAGAGTCCAAATGCCTTGGCACCTTGTGTCTCGCACCAGGTTCTCCCACTCAGCCTCAGGATAGCTCACCAGATAATGCAGTTTTCCAAAATGTCCCCGGCGTGAAGCCCTCGACTGGGCCGTTTCTCTGCCAGAGTGGGCTTGCTGATCTCCTGGCTTTCAGACTGGGTGCCACACATTTTTCAAGGCCTAACTCGCAAGCTTCTTTTGAGATATAAAAATCGAGCTCATATGGAGATGTTAACTTTTAAGGGAAAAAATAGGTACAGCGTTGTAAGACTGGGTAATGCTTTTAATGCATTGTTGTATTAAATTAGGCTTTTGTTTCTTTCAAGAGTAGATCAGCTCCTGAGAACAATTTGTGCTCGTGCATGTGTTCATGTGTGTGTGTCTGTCTGTCTGTCTGTCTGTCTGTGTAACTGGGAAGGGAGCAAAGTTTGCTGAGCTTCATTTGTGAGCCTATGCACTTTTCATGCCTCCTCTCGTTTAATTCAACTGCCAAAATAATATTTTTTAAAAAGATATATGCTTTTTGTTGATCAAAAAAAAAAAAAATCAGAAATAGCTCTGCCTCCCCCAAGGCTAAAGGCCCTGGTGGAAAACAGTCCTGTCCAGTTTGACCTGGGTGCAGTTTTGTGATCTCATCTCCCCAATCCTCCTCCTTTCCATCTGTTTTCTCCTTACCCTTTCTTTTCTAATTTATCTTGGAGAAGGCACTCCAGAAAGCCCCAACGTTTTCAAAATTCTTTTCTAATTAGAAGGTAGAGACAGTCCATAAGAAGCTGCAGGTTTCAAACTGTCAACCTCCCTAGAATCTGGGAACAAGGCCAAAAAAGTCACCCTCTGAAACTGACAGCCAAAAGGAGATGGGATTAATCACTATGATAATCTTCCCAGGAAATAACCCACCTAAGAAGTTCATGCTAAGTCTGTTGTTGATAGCATTTTGGCTGTTTTGTAATCTCAGCTAGTGCCTGAGAACTTCTCCCTATCAGGGAAAGCACTGAGAGTGCAGCTTGTGTGAGGTAAACTATAATCTAGGAAATTACAAGTGTTTGTCTTGGGGTTACTCTAATGGGGGGATCAGTTAATGACTTCTAAGTGTGACTGTCTGTGAGTGTTGGGGAAGCTTTAGTTTCTGATGTTCTTTCTCATAGGCATAGGCATCCTCTCCTCTCCAGGGAGGAGAAACTAGGTTTGTTTTTTTGTCAATCTCTTGTAGCAGGGGCATGGGTGTATCATTGCTAGAGGAAGGGGGCGGTTACTAGTGATGTGGGGTGAATAGTGACAGTTGCTGTTGGTTTAGATGTTTGCTCCCGCCCATCTACTAAAGGTTCAAGTGTTGGAACCTTGGTCTTCTGTAGTGGCAGGAAATGGTAGGGACTATGAAGATGGAGAGTGGGGAGGTTTTAGGTGGTCAGGGGCATGCTCTTGGTAGGTGGTCAGGGGCATGCTCTTGGTAGGGCTGTGGGACTACCATCTCTTTGGCTTTTACTGTGTGACTTCTCTCCTTTACCTACATTTTTGACATAATTCCACACAACCAAGATGGTCACCAAGGCTGAGCCAAATAAACTTCTTGTCTTTGTATAGTTAGCTTGCCTTCAATATTTTGTTGTAACGGCTGAAAATGGACTAGCACATATGGGGATGTGGTTATTAATCAGGAACCCAAGAATCCTGGTTGTATGCATAATTTTGTGGGCACATGTCTTCATTTTTTTCCACCTAGGAACATGTCTGTAGCTGTCATCAAAGGAATCCCTGGCCTTTATAAGGTTAAGCCCTTGCTCTGGTGATTAAAGTTACTGAAGACAATGAACTGGATAGAGGAAAACACAGGAAAGACGTAGATGCAAGCTCCTCCTCAGAGAGAGAGAAAGCTCAGATTCATTGGCTTTGCACACATAGGGCCCTGTTGTATACACAGAGAGAGTTCCTAATTCTCTCCCAAAAACTGTGAGCAAACATTGAGAGAGAACAGGAATCCGGCCTGAATGTGGTTGCAGAAAAGTACAAAAGGGTGTTGAGGGGACTTGGAGAGGAAGTAGGTGTTTTCTTACGCACATGCATGCACAGACATGCACATTCAATTGTCCTACATTTACCAACATTAACACTGAGTTTAGATTTCAGAAGTGGTCTGGGGTAGCCAATAGTCACTGATAAGAAAAGGGCTCATAAGCCTTAACTCTAGGTAACAAGATAATGGAAGTAATTCACATGGGGTTCCTTCTAACAGCTTGTAGATTGTACATTCAGAACCCAACTTTAGCTAAAGGATGATTTAAAGACTATGGGCCAGTTAATAAACCCTGAAGAAAGGCATGAGCAGGCAAGTGTGGGAAGGAAGAAACGAAGCAGTTTGTGGCCTTCCACAGCGGGTGACCAGCTTCCTCTTCCCACCTATGTGGGAGGAAGAAATCGAGCAGTTTGTGGACTTCCATAGCAGTTGACCAGCTTCAGTGACCCCTGCCCCCACCCCACCCCCTGCTGTAGTTTTCTAACTTAAGCTTTACATTTTCAAGAGCAGACTTAACCACTGGGATTGATCTCAGAAAAGATCAGCTCACTAACCAAGGAATCACCTTAGTGATTGGCCACACTTGTGAACATTACTGGTTTAACAGTGGGTGTTTTATCTTGAAAACAGCAGGAAATCAGCACACAGGTACCCAAGTCTTCAGATTACGGGTTTCACACTGCAGGATCTCAGTGCACTTTCTTTTTCCTTTTTAGTTGAAAATAGATTTTTTTCATACAATATATTCTGATCACAATTTTCCCTCCTTAATATCCTCTTAACTCCTCCCCACCCATCCAACTTCATGTCTCCTTTCCCTTTTCTTTTTTGAAAAACAAACAAGCAAATAAAAAACAAAGTAGAATAAAACAAAACAAAAGAAAGAACACGAGAAGCGTACGCACACACACACACACACACACACACACACACACACACACACGCACAAAGAGATCCATGGATACACTGAAAGTCCATAAAACATAAAATCAGAAAACATAATATATAAGCAAAATATCAGTAAGTTGAAAAATGCCAAGAAAAAGCATTTTAAGTAAAAAAAAAAAAATCTCCAAAATGCCACTGAGTTTGTTTTGTGTTGGCAATATACTACTGGGCGTGGGGCCTGCCCTCATATGTGGCTTGTATACCCAGT
>JAMJFZ010000664.1:20000-101899 GCA_026225945.1 Cricetomys ansorgei
CAAATGAACACGTGGAGGGAAAGGAAACCTTATATACTGTTGGCGGGAGTGTAAGTCACTCCAGCTACTATGGAAATCGTGGATGTTCCTAAAAATAGAACAGAAAATAGAACAACCACGTAATTCAGCTATACCACCCCTTGGCATATGCCAGAAGACATCAAAGCCTGCGCATCATCGAGATACCCGCCCAATCATTTTCTTACAGCATGATTCACAGTAGTCAAATTATGGAATCAGCCTGAGTGACCCTCAACAGATGAAGGGGTAAAGGAAACATGGCGGATGTATACAGTGGAGTCTTGTTTCACCACAAAGAAGAAAGGAACCGTGCTGTCAGAAGGAAAATAGGTAGAACTGGAGCCCTGTTAAATAAGCCAGACTCCAAACCAGAAATACGCCATGTTTTCACACATGTGGAATCTAGATTAGAAACCAACCAACCAACCAATCGACATGAAAGCTGAAAAAAGCATGTACAGGAGAGAGGAAGAGGAGCAATGGGAGAAGGAGGGGCATTGGAGGAGAACATGGCACAGGGTATGTGAACACTAGGTGCATGAGTGAAAATGTCATGCTGAAACTCCATTTTGTAAATTAATTTTTGCTTTAAAACCCCCTAATTAACAGAGAGGGGGTAGAGAGGACTGAACACTAACTGCTGAGCTGATGGAGAACATCAAAAAACCCCTAATTAATGGAGACGATTCAGGAGCTGGTTTTCTGGAGACCTGTTCAACACTTAACTCTGCTCTTGAAAATGTAAATCCTAAAGATGGAAATCTAGAGATGAGAGGCCATGGGAGCTGGTGGCCTGCTGAGGAGGTCCACAAACTGTCCAGTTCCCGCCGCACATCTCCTTGCTTCCTTCTCTGGAGCTAGCCAGCATCCTGTAGCCCTTTGGCAGAGGCGTGGAGAGGGAACCTGTAGAAAGAGCAGTGGCTCATTGCAGGGAAAAACTGATTCTCCCTCTCTCACCAGGCATTAATTGCCTACAGCTATTCATCTAGGGACAGGGCATTATGAAAAGCAGAACTCTTTTCTACTTAAATCTCTCCAGTGTCTTTCTATTATCCATAAGAAGAAATTTTAAAAATTAAACAAGCCTGAATTTCTCAGCATGGCCCACAGGCAACACGTTGAAGCCAATCCTTACTCCCTGCCCCGGTAAGTTTCTTTCTGGCCGCAGGGCTTTCTTCCCCTTTCTGGAATGTCTATGTCTATATCTATGTCTATGTCTATGTCTATGTCTATGTCTATGTCTATGTCTATATCTATGTCTATGTCTATATGTGCTGCACAAGCATGAAGATAGGATTCCAGACCCCCAGAACCCATATGAAAGTCAGGGAAGTGTGGTAGGCACCTGTAATCCCAGCAGTTGGCAGGCATAAACAAGGGATCCCTGGATCAGCCTGGGCAGCTTGACTAGGTGGGATTCAAGAAACCCAAATTCAATGAGAAACTTTGCTATAATAGAGTAGAAAGTGTTTGAAGTGCACACCTACTGCCAGCTTCAGGCCTTCATATCCACGTGTACACATGATCACTCACACTCACACATGTGCACAGATACAGATTTGAACATTCAAACACCCCCCCCCCACCACTCTTTATCTGATTGTAATTCCATGTGCTGTCATTTCCACATTTAGGAGGCTGAGACAAGATGATTCCCTAGGCTACATCATGAGACCTTGTCTCAATAAAACAAAACAAAACCAGTCCAAACAAACAAATAACAAAACAGAGTGGGGTGTAGTTCAGTAGAAGAGCCCTTGCCTAACTTGCTAGTATGCACAGGCCCTTAGGGTGGACCCTAGAACACAAAAATATGAAAGAGAGAGGGAGAAACGAGAGAGGAATGGAGAAAGGGAGTGAGGAGGAAGGGAGGAATGAATGAAGGGTTGAATGAATGAATGAAGGTATTCAAAATTATTGTAGATACTAGCCAGAGCATGCATCCTGCTAAGACCAACAGGAAGTTTATTGCAATAACCAGGTAAGAGACCATGATGGTGCCTGATCTGGCTAGTTTAGTGTCAACTTGACTCAAGTTCAAGTTATTTGGGAAGAGGGACTCTCAACTGAGAAAATGTGTCCACAAGATTTCCCTGTAGACAAATCTGTAGTGCATTTTCTTAGTGATTGATGTGGGAGGGTCCAGCCCAGTGTGGGTGGGGAGATGGTGGTTCTGGGGTATGCAGAAAACCTTATACATGCTGTACAAGAAAGCAGCCCTAGCAAGTCAAGGGGAGCAAATCAGTAAGCAGCACTCTTCATGGCTTCTGCTCCAGTTCCTGTCCTGAGTTCCCACTCTGGCTTCCTTCAGTGATGGACTTAGTAGCTGTAAAATGAAATGAACTCTTCCCTCCTCAAGCTGCCTTTGTTCATGGTGTTTTATCACAGCAATAGAAACCTTAACTAAGACAGTGGCACAAGCCCAAGCAGTAGAACACGAGGTGGTAAGATGTGGCTGCGCTCAGCGCGATTTTGTGTGTCTTGGAGAAAGAACTGTCGGGACTTCCTGATGGATTTGGTGCCCAGGAGAAGGAAAAGAAAAAAGGCTTTTGGTTTGAGCAATGAGATGGATAGTGATGTCCTCCACTGAACTGGGAAGATGGATGGAAGGAACAGATTTAGGAAGGAAGACAGTCTGGAATCGCTCCTGCCAAGTTCAAGATGTTGATATCTTAGTTAAAGGCAGGGAGCAGTCAGATATACATTTGGGAACCACCAGACTATAGATGTACTTACAAACAAGGGGCTGGCTGAAACTTGTGTGGGAGGGCATTTATGAATGAGCTCAGTGGGTAAAGTGGTTCAGAGACAGATGAAGATCTACACGTTCCTTTCTAGCTAGTCTAGTCAAATTGGTGGTTCCATGTTCAGTAAGAAATCCTGTATCAAAAGACCAGGCACAGGGTCAGCAAGATGGCTCAGAGGGTAAAGGCACTTGCTGCCAAGCTTGATGATTTGTGTTTGATCTTTGATCCCTGGGACCACATGGTAGAAAGACTCCTGAAAATTGTCATCTTAATTCCACAAGTATACTGTGCCATATGTGTGCCTACACACACACACACACACACACACACACACACACACACACACACACTCTGTCTGGGCCAACAATGGGAAAGGAGAGTGGCCAGTTAGCCCAGACAAACATGTTATTTTAGAAGTGTGGGCTCTTACCTTGTTCTTCTTAATGGACAGAGGTTTATAAAGTGATACTTTGTTTATTCCAGACATCTACATTCTTAGTTACGAATGTACTCTTAGATTCATCTAGTAAATGTCACATCTTTTGGAGGGCAGACTTTTCCTTTCTTGAACCATTGGCAAAGCCTTTCAGACTATTCTTTCCATATATTTGAGGAATTGGCAGGAATTCACTGTTCACTGTGCATGGGAGGATTGCTTTGGACCTGCAAATATTTGTGTAAGCCCATTAACTGCACTAGGTGGCCATGGGTAAACCAGGTACTTTACTTATACTCTACGCTAATGAGTTGCATTCAGAGAATCCATTTTGTGGATTATTTGCAATGAAATTTAAAATTTTCACAGTGTTAAATTAAAGCCTGTCCAAGCTCTCTTTGGGTATTTCACATATTTCTGAAGTGGCTTTATTTATTAGCATTCAGCATATGAATTTATCTTAGAAGCAGTCTAAGCAAAACACAAGTAGAAAGTCTGGCCTGCTGCCCGACTATTCAGTGTGTATATTTAGTAGAAACACACACACACACACACACACACACACACACACACACACACACGAGAATGAAAGCATATAAATGCTATCTAGTTCCTAACACAGCTAAGTAACCATAGCAATCAATTAGTTCATGTGATGACTCCAGCTTGCTTTATTTTTAAATAAAAATAAAAGTTCCTCTTGTTATCAAAACAATACATTTATTATGCAAAACAGAAACAAAAATTTTAAATGAATATTTAGAGCAAAGTAACACAACTCCGTAGTCCAGGGAGAACCAGTGCTAATACCTCCCGTGTACTCTTCCAGACCGTTTTCTATATTTTAAGATTAACTTTAAATAAAACCTGAGCAATGGATTACTAAATGGATTTCAATAACAAATAGCCTTGAAGGCTTGCTTCAGACTTTAAGTGTTTAGCACCTCACAGTACATGTGTGCTGTTGTTGTTTTGTTTTAGTTTTCTGCTAGAGATATACCCTGCTCACAGTGTTTCCTTAGACTAACCCTTTAGAGATGGGCTTGCTGAGTCAAAGTATCCTGACATGCATCGACAGTTGTTCTACAGGCTATTAATGCAGGCTCCTACCAACAATAAACACCTTTGCTGACACTGAACCTAAAAAATAATTTTAAGAAATCTTTGTCAAGTCAGTAGGGAAAATTCAATTTGATTTCTTTGATTACTAGTGAGGCTGAACATTATACTCATTGGCCTTTGGCATTTCTTTTATGACTTGCTTTACCACAATCGGTGTTCAGTATTCTCTGAAGATACCTATTATTGATTTCTAAGGCCAGGTTCAACATATAAGGGATATTAATCTTCTGTGTTTAAATATTTTTCCTTACCTGCATTGGCCTTTTATCTTTTGATCTGAAATGGTAAAAAAGAAATGTATGTACTCAAGTTCTGTTTTTCCTTTTGTGATTTTTGTAGCTATTGTTACTCTTAGGAAACATTCTCCGTTTATTGTATAGATGTTTATCTACGTATTTTTGCTATCCCTCTCTCCCCCTCCTCTTTCCTTCTCCTTTCTGTCCCTCTTCCTTTTCCTCCTCATCTTCTCTCCTTCTTGTCTTTCTGGACTAGTATGTCATAAAGCCAAGATGACCTCAAATTTGCCATGCAGTTAATAATGGCCTCCACCTTGCCTCCACCTCTTTAGTGCTGGGACTATAGGCATGCACCGCTATGCCTGGCTTAGTTAAATTTTTACCTTACGGACTTTATTTGGTGTGGCATGAGAACTGCTTAGTTATATTTATTTCAAATTGCCCACTATTAAAGAGTTAACCACTTTTGTTTCATTTTTACAGTTCTCCTAAGATATTTGCACATTAGTTATATAATAAAGCACCAATCAAAAGTTGCACATTAGCAGGGCATATGGCATGTGCCTTTAATCCTAGCAGAGGTAAGCAGATCTCTGTGCACATGTATGTGTGTGTGTGTGTGTATGATTGCCTGTGCACATGTATGTGTGTGTGTGTGTATGAGTGCCTGTGCACATGTATGTGTGTGTGTGTGTGTATGATTGCCTGTGCACATGTATGTGTGTGTGTGTGTGTGTGTGTATGAGTGCCTGTGCACATGTATGTGTGTGTGTGTATGAGTGCCTGTGCACATGTATGTGTGTGTGTGTGTGCCTGTGCACACGTATGTGTGTGGAGGCAAGAGGTCAGTGTCATGTGTCAATGTCATGTGTCAGTGTCATGTGTCAGTGTCATGTGTCTTTTAAAGTCACTGTTCTCTGTTTTTTTGAAACAGGGTCTCTGGCTGAATGTGTAGTTTGCAGATTTAGCTAGACTTTCTAGAAAGTGATCCCCAGAGGCTTCCTACCTCTGCCCCCCAGGACTGGGGTGACAGCCTCACACCTGCAAACTAGGGGCCCTCATGCTTCTGTGGCAAGCATTGTACAGGCTGAGCCACCTACTAAGCCCACAGCCTACGGATACATTTTGTTCAAGTAATTTTTGGATTGGTTGTCTAGAGATAAAAATCAGGAAGTTTTATTCCAAAATCCAGCTTTACAAATTTCTCTTGAAGAAATCACCCTGTCTGGCAATCTCCTTGGACAAACGTACAGAACGGTTCCTTCTAACAATCCCCATCGGTGGGCTTCTTTCAGCTTTGGTGTCTGCTCAGGTCCTGGTGGCATTTAAGATTACAACCATTGCCATTAAAAATCTCCACACATCTTGCAATTGGACCAGACACATAAGAATTGGGAAAACCTGAAGTTAGTTCTTATGGTTTTTCAATTCTTTACACAAAAATTATAATTTTATCTTTTCTTTTTCAGTTTGTACACTTCCTAATTCTTCTTCATTTTTCGGGCAGGGCTTCTCTGCTGTAACTCTGGCTGTCCTGGAACTCACTCTGGAGACCAGACCAGGCTGGGCTTGAACTCACAGAGATCCACCTGCCTCTGCCTCTCGAGTGCTGGGATTAAAGACATGGTCCACCACCGCCTGGTGACTTCCTAATTCTTTTTTCTTGCCTTATTATACTTGGCTAAAAGCTTTCTAACAAAGGCTGTGCATGCTGGCAGGTACCTCTATGTCATCACTGGTATTAGCAGGGACGTCTTGGCATTAGACTTTTGAGGGTGAAGTAAGTATTTTTCCACTATCAAAATATATGTAGTTTACTGATGCTCTGATGTTTTAGTAAGATAAACCATATTTGATTTTATCAAATCAAACAACTCACTGTCTATTGAAACCTGTAGCTTTTCTCTAAACTTAATGCTTTATAATAAGATTTTCTAATATTGAACTACATGTGTTCTTTTATTATAAATCCTAACAATATTTAACACTACCTAATGTACCCTAATAGTATATTTATTAATCTAATTTGCTTTTTAAAAATAATGAGGAAGTTTGCATCTCGTTTCAAATGACACAAAGATGTGTCTATTGAAATCCCCTCTCTATCTTTTTTGTACCTTGTCAACTTTTTTTTTCTTAAGTGTACATAATCTTAAATTCCCACTGTTGCTATGATTAATATTTTATTGCATTCACTGGTAGGTTCTTCAATTTATTTGAAAGTTAATTTTCATGTATATACATATATAGCAGTGACTAATTTTACGTGTCATTCAACTGGGTAAAAACCGCACAGATAACTGGCAAAATATTATCTATAGTTATGTTTGGGTTCCAGAGGAGTCTGACAACTGACTGAAGATCTCCCTGTCAATGTGGGGCTGTCACCCAGTGTGTTGAGGGCCTGAGTAGAGCACAAAGGTGAAGAAAGGGTGAATTTGCTGTGGGTTCTTGAGTGAGCACACCACCTTCTGCCTTTAGGCGTGTTCTTGGCTCTCTCCCGCTTGGACTCAGACTGGGATTTATACCGTTGCTGGACCTGGTTCTCAGGCTTCAGGCTTTAACCAGAACTACATGCTCCATGGGACTCTAGCCCAAAGAAGGCAGCTTCGGGGACGTCTCTGGTTCCCTAATGGCACCAGCCAATCCCTCATAAGAAATCATTTTCATGGATGTCTTTTTTTCTGTATACATGCTCTTGGCCATGTGTTCCTGGAAAACCCTAATAGACACTACTTTCTACATGAATTAAAAAATAGTCTCACATTTATTTGTTTACTTACTTATTGTGTGTGTATGGGGGAGTGTGAGCGTGTCATGGAACATGTGTGGAGGTCAGAGGATAATTTTTTGGTTCTCTCCTCCTACCGTGAGGATTCAGGTGTTCATACTCAGGTTGTCAGGCGTGGCCACAGTGCCTATTATCTATTGAGCCATCTCATCAGCCTTTACAACCATTCTTAATGATAAACACATTACAGGTATGGAGTAATCTGTGAGATACATTTACGGAATTTATTATTTTATTTTTTAAAGACAGAGTCTCAATGCGTAGCTCCAACTAGCCTGGAACTAGTTATGTAGACAGGCTGGTCTTAAACTCACAGAAATCCACCTGCCTGTGTCTTCTGAGTGTTAGGATTAAAGATGTGGACCACTATGCCTGGCCATTGTATAATTTAAATAATAATCATAATCATAATCATAATCATAATCATAAAAATACTCATACAATCGCTACCTAGACCAAGACATAACATATCACCCGTACCTAGAACTTGTTTCCAATCGCACCCCCTCTCCATTCCCCAAGGAAAACCACTACACTGATTTTTGGGAGGCAATATGTTCTTGATTTTTGGTTATGGTTGTTACCTCTTACATGCATATGATTTAACAATGTGCTTTCTCACTGGGCCGGGTCTTAATCGTACATGTTTCTGTGACCCTCCCTTCGGTGAGTGTCACGTGTGTCTACTCCCCGGTCTGTCTCATGTCATGAACGACACTCCTTTTCATTGCTCCATTACACAGATTTATCATCGGTTCTGCAACTGAGTGACATTTTTACACTTAAGTTTGCAGACGAGAAATCCGCTGTTTCTCGCTGAGAACAGCCAATTTTGTTTTGTTTTCTACCTGGGTGATCATAGAATCTTTTTTTTAAGTCTGTGCCTGTCATGATTTGCTAGAATGGACTCAGACGGCTGTCTTAAGTGTGCCTGGCGCCCTCACAGTGACTCTCTTGGTTCTTACTTGGTCATTTTCCTTCATGCTCTCTCCCTCAGGATGGAGCACCTGCTTGTCTAGATGGGACTGGATGGTGTGCCTCCTGGAGATTACGGGTCTCTGTGGAAATGTTTCAATCTCAGCATGGGAAACAAATTCATATTTTCTTCACTATAAGCACTTTTGTCGTGACATTGGATGTGAAGGGTGGACAGCCTCACCTCAGCCAGGAGAGCTCCCCCTAGACTGTCATGGCAGTTGAGGCCTACTGGGACAGAAAGACACTCCTGTGCCCTGAACTCACCTAGCCTCCACCTTGCTCCCCCACCCCGTGCCCTACCTCTCACCCTCCACCTCTGCCCCAGTTGCTATGTGCTACTGCTCTGATATGGCAGTGTCGCCTGGAAGCACACTTCCACTCCGCTCTCCATGCTTTCCAAGCCCTGAACAAGCCTTGAGTGGGCCTGGGTTCGCCTGCCCCCCCACCCCTGCGTGCGCCAGCCCCATTCCCCTTCTGACGGTGGAGGTGGTTGACCTCGACGCTACAGCCTTGTGATTCCCACTCATCTCTGGTCTCTGTCACACAATGATGTGTTTGTCCTCTTCTATCCAGTAGGTCATTTCATCAGGGAATCTCCCAGGGAAAACATTAAAAGGGTTGTCCCTTTGGGCTGGAAATACTACTTATTTAGCTTGTATTGATCCTCGAATTGAAAAGTGGGCCTCTTGTGCAGCTTTCTACCTCCCGGAGCCTGGTAGGAGGGCAGAGTAGGTAGAGAATGATGGGCAGCTTCTGTTTTCCTGTCCACACCTTGAGAAAAACCTCAGCTTTTTTAGCAGGTTGGCAGGGAACCTGAGCACTGCCTAAGATTTATAGTTGCCCGAGGGACAAGCTCTTGTTTCCGATGTTGAATAAGATAGTCTCTTCCTCATAGTCTGTGTACAGCAGTCAGGAAGGCTCATCATTTGCCAAACATCTTGTAGAAAGGGAAAAAAATGCATCAGACTGGAGAATGGACAGCGTCTTTAATATCCTTCCTTTCCAGAGATCTTGTGACTAGTGTTTTCTCTTGTTGCTTGGGGCACAGGAGTTTCCGTGTGTGTGTGTGTGTGTGTGTGTGTGTGTGTGTGTGTGTGTGTGTGTGTGTTTCTCCTATCTTGGAGTCCTAAGTTGTTCCTGCTTCAATGTCACCTAAGGCTTTCTAATTGGTGTTTGAAGGGTGACGTTGTCTCATTACTGCATAGACAATTTTTTATTGTCTTAAAGGGGATGACAAGTTATGAATGACTTTCCTTTTGGGGGGTTTCTGGTTCAGTTCTCCTCTGTGGGCCTTGAAGTGCCCATAATAGTCATTCAGCACACGGTTAAGATTTCCCCCTTTCTCCTGGGAAACAAAAGTGATTAGCAAATTGTGACTTTGCTTATTGTTCCTAAGAAAATTGCATTAAAATTTATAGGTATCCTTCCCAGAGAAGACAAATTATACATATTACAAGAAAGGAAGAGAAGACATGGTGATTATGTAATTTCTCTGAGAAAGGTTCTTTGTTTTGCTTGCTACATAATGTATGAATCAGAGCAGACCTGTCCTTCAGTGATCAGTGATGTCAGGAAGTTCTGACAGGGAGTACCAACATACGGGCCCATTTCTGGGAAGATAACTGAAAAGTCAGGACACCCTCTCCCTCCTTGAGCATTGTCTGTGTCCTCGCTGTCTTCCCTAGTGTCTAGGTGTCTTCCCCCTTGATTTGAGACAGAGGTGAGGTGGGGTAGAGAAGTGCTCTTAAATTGATAAGATATTTGAAAAGGAAACTTTATATTCAACCAAGACCTGAAGACAACACATTATGACTGAGTGTTTGTTGGACAGAGAAAAAAGAGGAGTGAAATCACTCTGATTCTTCTGTGGCCATCGGGATGTGAAAACTGCCAGTGCCTTCCCTCTAACACTGCCTAGGTGGGCCCAGCCTGAGAAGGCAGACGGCCCCGATTGATCTGTGCAAGGGGAAGCTATTCTGACCTTTGAAAGCTCATCCCAGGGCAGAACATCTGCGTTAGTCAACTATAACTTTCTGGGTTATTTACTAACCAAGCCTCAGTTTTCTCTTCTGTAACAAGGTGGCAAAATAGAACACTTCCCCACAATGTTGTGAGGATTAAATGAGCTGTAGTTGTTAGAAAAACTTCAGGATTGGAGAAAATCATTACTACTCATTGCTTTCCTATTGGGATATTTGAAGAATAAATTTCCTCCCAATTCCTAGTAGTTTTTTTTTTTAAATCAAACAAATTGGTCTCTAAGGTAGTGGTTCTCAATCTCCCTAACGCTGAGATCTTTCAGTACAGTTCCTCATGTTGTGGTGACCCTCAACCATAACATTATTTTCGTTACTACTTCATAGCTGTCATTTTGCTACTGCTATGAATCATGGTGTAAGTATCTGATACACAGATGGTCTTTGATGACCCCTGTGAAAGGGTCATTTAGCCCTCAAAGGGGTTGCGACCCACAGTTGAGAACCGCTGCTCTAAGAGAAGATAAACTCTTGTGGGACTTTTGTTGATATTTTACATGTCTGCCCTTGGTGATATAGAATGGATGTCTGCTCTGGGACGCCAGAGTCTTATATACTTTGCTTAAACACAATAGATAATGCCCACAAATCTCTTAATCTCACTCAATAACCATGGGAACAAACACTGCTACACAGAGATGTCTGTGGAACTCAGCTCCATCATGAGTTCTCCCCCAGAGACTCCTGAAATACTAGTTTTATAGCAAAGATGCCTTCCTGCTAAATAGACTATAAAAAAGATATCTCTCTCTATCCTCTTCTGTTATAAAATCAGAGATATGATCTCATGGGGGAAATCTCCCAACTGAGGGGTAAGATTGTTGAGGAATGAGTAGATGATATGCTTGCTTTATTCCACAACCAAGATCTAAGTTCTTAGTTGAGACTCCTGCTTTTAGAGCTCATAAAGATTTAGTGAGGAGTCTTAAAATGTTGTAGGTGCCATAAATGTTGATATGGGCTGACCACGTCTGTAGAAGAGAAACTACATATATATATATATATATATATATATATATATATATATATATATATATATGAAATTTATTGAAGTATTGTGGAATTCTTTTTGAAAAAGAACCTATCCAAAAGTGAAAAGAGAACCTTATTTTAAAAATAAGAGACATGGCATGCCTAAATTTGGGTCTTGAAAGGAGGTCACACGCCAAGTGGTTCTCAACCTTCCTAATGCCGTGACCCTTTGATACAGTTCCTCATGTTGTGGTGCCCCCAACCATAAAATTATTTTCGTTGTTACTTCATAACTGGAATTTTGCTACTGTTATGAATCGTAAGGTGAATATCTGATATGCAGATGGTCTTAGGTGACCCCTGTGAAAGGGTCATTCGACCTCCAAAGAGGTCAAGACACACAGGTTGAGAACCTCCTGCAGAGGGCCTTGGCAGTGATACTAGTGTTCTGAGCTCTCTGTATGACCCAAGATCGGGTTCTTGAGATAGAGTAACCTTCCCAAATCTGTACAGCTAGTTATGGAAAACCAGGACCAGGAATTCGCTGTACTGGGAGATGCCAAGTTACCTTTCTGCTTTCTCTGCGGGAGAAGAATTTCTGTTATTGTGACTTACACGGGAGACAGTATTATTTAACACCAGGCTGCTCCTATTTCTAACCCAAGATGGCTGCACTACTACAAACATACCAGCAGATGGTGCTACAGGCTACATTATTGTGTGTCTATCTTCCGCAGATTTTTCTTGGAATTTGATCATTACCGGCGTCTGCAGATTCCTCTGACAAATCCCTGCATGCATTTGGGAAATCTAAGAGAGAAACACTAAAATTAGGAAGTAAAAATCATACTATAACAGTGGTGGAAAATTTAAAAAGTATTTGACTAGTAATAAACGCAAAACTTAGTTGAAATCCGTTTTTAATGGAGAAAAGAGAAAAGATTATTTTAAGCTAAGCTTCCTGGATAGAAGCAGAGTCTGCGGCTGTGAGCAGCTCATCTCCGTCTCACTCAGCAAAGCTTCGCTCTGCTTCACAGAGAGGACTTTGAAGGATTGAGGATGGTGAGAGTCGGAGCACGTTGCTTAGCTGTGATATCTGGACGCGTTATTTAACCTCCTCTGGCTTTGACATAATAGCATCGATTATACTCTGCTGCGAAGATGAATGAGATGATATGTGAAAACAGATATTAGCTGTCTCCGTTAACTGTGGTTATTTCACTCATTGGAAGTGTTTTGTAGCTAGAAACAATTGGAAAGTACTGACTAGTTTAAGCTTTCGTTTACAAAACGGGAACTGGGGACTTAAGAGGCCGTGTGGTTTGGTTCTCTGATTACGTTTCGCAATTTCATGGTGCAATACAATTATTTATGTAAAACAAGACACCCAACTCCTTAATCTTTTACAGGTGCACTCTGCTCCACTTGAGGGGAACTTGATATTTTCCTCTTTGAGTTTAAGAAACTCATGGAATGCAAAAAAAACCAATCCTTTTTTTATCATTTAATGTGCTGAATAGTTCACTTTAGTTTTAAAAGTAATATTTATTTGTTCTAGTTATAAAAGTAATCCAGAAAAAAATTTGTAAAATGTCACCAAATGATGTGCTTATGCGAGGATTGTGTTGATGTGGTTAAAACAGTTTAATCAGTAAATACAGATGTTTTTCTAACGTTCCAGCTATAGAGCCAATGCCATGATTTAGCTGATTTGCTGATTAGAAAAACATTTTGGTTAGAAAGGTCCTCGTTTACTGAATAGCCGTGCAGGCTGCCAAGCTAAGGCGTTCATGAAGTAGGAGGTGGTATGGGGACTTATGGTGCTGATTGCTTCGGTAAATTCTTAGCTGGGTCATTCAAAGTTTTGTGGGTCCACTCTCATTTGGTTTTACCTCTCTATTGAATTCCTGCTCATATGACAAAGCAAGTACTATGTAATCCCACTCTAGTTCCGTGTGCTCTTATCACAGAATCAGAGAAATCTCTCCGTTTTGGAACCAACAAGCCAAGGACTGGTTGGTTGACTGGATCCTGGATGTTCTGGTTATTTTGAAAGTTTTCATGACAAAGAGGCCATCATGAGAATCACGGCCCCTAAACTGTTTAGATTGTGACCCAGGCTTTTCCGTGGTCCTAAAGACCGCTATTGCTGCTCCTACCGGCAGGGGCGCAAGTGTTACCGATGCAGGGTACATGGGCCTCTGCGCTTTCTGGGGATCATGAAGACGTTTGAAATTATTTTAAGTAAAAAGAAAAATAAGTATAAGAACTAATATGCAGCCACGAACCCAGCCTAGATTCCATTTGTCTTTACACTAACATATAACTAAAATAGAATGATAGTTTTCGTTAATGGAGAAAGGAACCCACAAATACCGAAGTTGTCTCTGACCCATGAAGAGCATAACTAAACCCTTCGAATTCGGAGTTCTAAATTTACAGTAAGGAGGCAGGGAAACAGAGACTGTAGGAGGCAAAGAATCCCTCCTTTTCCGGAGGGCAAACACTCTTCTCCAAACTGGGCTCTAGACGGCTCTAAGGACGAGGCCCTGGGAGTATCTGCGTTTTAAGTTACCAAACTGATGGGCCAAAGATCTTCCTGACCTTAAGGCTATCTACCTCTTCACCTATCATCTGCTTTCCGTATCTGCAGAAGCAGAAGCAGAAGCAGAAGCAGAAGCAGAAGCAGAAGCAGAAGCAGAAGCAGAGCAGAAGCAGAGGCAGAGGCAGAAGCAGAAGCAGAAGCAGAAGCAGAGCAGGCTTAAAACAATACAGGTCTGGGTTAGACAGTCAGGGCAGGAAACCGGATGCCTCCTCCCCAGGCTTCAGGCAGCCGTACTCCGGGCAAACTGTAAGTGAATGGACTTTTCCCTCCTCTGGAAGTCCCTTGGGAGGGCTCAGAGATATCTCTGAAAGACACAGGAATGGACAAGGGACCCGCTTTCTGTGTGAATAGCAGGCTTGGGCTGAGGACAAGGGGAGAGATTTCCAGTCTGCAGCTACCCAGTCTCAAGGGCACTGTGATCTGAGACCCCAAACCCTAGTCTGGCTGTCTGCGAGGAGTACCTGTAACCTTCGGGCTGCGGATTCACAGCCTGGGGTCTTCAAAGGCTTCCCGTTTCAAGGTGAGGAAGGGGGCGGGGCAGGGAAAACTGGGAGTCCCGATTGGAGGGGAGCGGTGTGACGATTCTGACCACCAGGTGGCGCTGGGCCGCCGACCAGCGCTGCAGTATGGCAGTGAGGTGGTTCTGGAGCCTGCACCTTCAAAAGAGTTTGGGTACTATTCTCCCATCTGTCCCCACAAAGAGGGGCCTCCTTGGAGCAGCTCAAGGAAGAGGCAGAAGGTGAAGAGTCACCCCGACAGATGCGGACAGCAGAAAGCCTGAGACTGCGGAGGTGTTGGCGGTGGAGCTATTTCAAGGTCTCCTGGTTCTTGTCTTCTTAAAGGAGAGCATCCGGTCAAGAGACATGCGCAGTTTAAGCAGTTTATTTAGCAAAAGTTAAACAAAGTAAACACTCCAGAGAAGTTGGAGTGGACAGCTCCAAGATGGGAAACAACCCAGTGGGTTCTGATTGTGGATTTTAGAAGTTTGTAATGAATATTTAGGACGTGGATGGTGTATTGGTAGGGTTAGGTGGTTCTTTGCCTTTCCCAAATCATGGTGGACCTTTTAGGCTATTTCTTCCCATGACCTTCTTCCTATGTGGTATATAAAAAAAACCCACACTCTAAGTGATGTTATGAGGACATTAAATCTTTTGAGGATGTGGATCCTTTGTTAGTCCGCATGTGTGGGAGAATAACCCACTGCCTTAGTTTCTGCTAGAGTGGAAACTACAGCTTCAAGGATGTTTAACAACAAGGCAGCTTTCTGACTCTCAGGAGAACACTACCCAGCATGCAGCTGTAGTTTTCCAGTTACCTCCTTATATCTAATTCCTTGCTTACCCAGTGTCAGAGGGGTATTAAAGCAACTTAGGGCAGAAGGTGGGTAGAGAGGTTGGCTCTAGTGCTTTCCAGCCTATGAACCTATCAGGGAAATAGGTATGAGATATATCCATGCAAAGGGGCTTAAAGAGGACATAGGTGAGCTTGCTAGATTCTAGAGACAATGCCAAACCTACCACCTTTTGCAGAGCAAACTTCATCCATCCTGTGAAGTTCCCAGGACAGGTGATAACTTGGTTATTTAAGTAGTGAGTGCTCTGCATTGGTAGCACCAAGGACACTGGTCCTTGACTAGACTGTCACTGATCTTTACACCATTCCTATGTTCATTTATGGCTTCCTTTTTTATCCTTGGTGGAGTCAGGCCTGGGGACAGAAATGAGTAATATGTGGTCACTGCCTTCAGGAGCTCAAAGTCTGGTGGGAGAGACAGAAAGCAAATAGGCTGTTGGCACACAGTGACAACTCCTGGGCCAGAGGCGTGCCCAGGAAGGTGGTGGCAGCTATGCCTGCTTGTACTGGGACAGGGTAGGCATGCCAGGGAAGAGAAGTCTTAAAGGGCATGTAGGAGTAGGCCAAGGAGAAGTCAAGGAAGGACAAAAGTTCCACTGCCATAAAAGCAGAGTGCTTGGGGCTGCAGTTGGTGTTGCACTCAGGGGCAGCAGGTTAGCATTTGTCAACTGGACACAAACTAGGGACCACTAAAAAGGGGGACTTCAAATGAGGGATTACATTCATCAGGTAGGAGTGTGAAGAATTTTCTTAATTGCTTGGCAATGTGTGAGGGCCCAGGCCACCATGGATGGTGCCACACCTAGACAGGTGCTCCTGGGCTGAATGAGAAAGTAGGCAGCAAAAGTCATGGGAAACAAGCCAGCAAGCAGCATTCCTTCATGCCTCTGCTTCAGTTCCTGCCTCCAGGTTCCTGTTCTGAATTCTTACTTGTTTTCCCTCAATGACGGACCATAACCTGTAAGCCAAATAAATCATCTCCTCCCACAAGTTGCTTTTGGTCAGTGTTTGATCACAGCGACAGAGATGCAAACTAGGATATGTACTAGTTGAGGACCTGAGAGAAATAAGAACAGAGAGGCAAGGCTGGAGGTTACGCCAAAGAGCCAGATTTTCTCCACGGAAGGACTGGGAAGTTATCGTGAGATTTTCTCAAGGGGAGAGAGATACGCACAGTTGGATTGGAGTTACACAGAGATTCCATGAGAGAGGAGAGGAGAGCTAGAATCAGGCAGATCTGCTAGAGGGTTATTACTCAGCAGGAAGTGATAAAAACCTGATAAGACTGAGAAGAGTGCTCCTTAGGTAAACTTGTTGCACACATGTGAGTTCAGATCTCCAGTAGTCATAAAACACCTGGCTGTGATGTCTTGGATTTGTAATCCCAGGGCTGGGCTGTAATCCCTGAGGTGGAGATAGTCAGATCCCCTGGGGCTCCCTGGACAGCTAGTCTAGATGAATTTGGACCCTTTGAGTTCAGTGTTTTAAACAGTAAGGTGGAAAGTGATGGGGGATGACACTTGTGGACCTTTGGCTTGCACACATGTACACACACATGCACCTATGAACATATACACATCACACACACACATGCACCTATGAACATATACACATCACACACACACACACATACGCACCTATGAACATATACACATCACACACACACACACACATACGCACCTATGAACATATACACATCACACACACACACATACGCACCTATGAACATATACACATCACACACACACACACATACGCACCTATGAACATATACACATCACACACACACACACATACGCACCTATGAACATATACACATCACACACACACACATATGCACCTATGAACATATACACATCACACACACACACACATACGCACCTATGAACATATACACATCACACACACATACGCACCTATGAACATATACACATCACACACACACACATACGCACCTATGAACATATACACATCACACACACACACATACGCACCTATGAACATATACACATCACACACACACACACATACGCACCTATGAACATATACACATCACACACACACACACACACACATACACACACATACACACACATACACACATACACATACACATACACACATACACACACATACACACACATACACACATACACACACACATACACACACACATACACACATACACACACATACACACACACACATACACACACACACACACACACACACTCACTTAACATCGAAGATACTGAAGCATCTCTGCCTGCTTTGCAACCTCTATCAAACTAGGGTCTGAGATCTATAGGCTTGGAGATCCTGGCCACACAGGAATGAGTCCAAGATCCAAGGGAGGGAAAAGACTTCCTAATTCTCCCTCACCCAGCTTTTCTAGCACCAGCGAGATGCTTTAGCTGGACATTACCCTGTTGGCTATGGTGGAAACCATTGTACACACACACATACATGGGTGCGTGCATGTGCCAGTACATGAACATGTGTGTGTGTGTGGGAGGGAGTGTAGGCGTGATGCAAAGGGTCTAGGAGGCCTAAACAAGGGATGAGAAACCAGGTAATGAAAGGGTGGGAAAGCCAAAGAGGTTTGGGGTGAAATCATCCCAGGCCTGTGGGCAGCAGGAGTGGTTGGAGTGGTTCAGTCTGGGAGGGCCCTAGTCCGAGGCACAGAGTGAGAAGGGTAGCCTGGGCTACCCAACAAGAATCTGTACTTACGACTTTTTTATTTATTGGTACAGCGTTTCTCTATGTAGCCCTGGATGGCCTTCAACTCATGATCTTTTTGCTTGTGCCAAGTGTATTCCGCGTACCACCATGCCAAGCGTGTACTTGCTGTAATAGCAAACCTCGAAACTTTCCTGCAGACTGGCATGGTGGTACCCAGATGGGTGGGATAGGCAGCCTGGGATGGAGGATGAACCCTCTCCCGAGAAATGGAGACTCTTCCTTTCCTGGCTCTTTTACCACTCAGTTGGGTGACCTTGGGAAGGAAACTTGACCTTTCTAGGTTTTTCTTTTGTGAAATGGCAGTGTGCCCCATGTGTGGGAAGTTAGGTGAGATCCTGCTTTAAAATGACATCCTCCAATCCTAGAAAGGCCCGTGGAGAAGAGTCAGGGAGGTAAGAGCCGCATTACCCAGCGTAGAACATGCGACATGCAGATCCCAGGCAACGCTGATTCCAGATTTCAAGCAGCTTTGTCCAAATTCCCCTCACCTTTCTCCACGTGCCCTCACGTGACCCCAAGGTTGTTGCTCCTCTGACTTCCTTCATCAGCAAACAGAAGCTGATGTGGCTCCCCAGCAGACACGCACGCTTTCCCCACCCCCTCCGTGCTTTGGACGTAGCGTGATGCTGTCAGAGACACAGCAAAAGCGAAGCCATGGCACCACCTTTGCGCTGTCCCCTTTCTGTGGTTGCTCTTTAGCAGGGATGCTTTTCCCCCTCTAGGAGATTTCTACCTTGCTGGTTACATTTTTCTCCCTACTAAACTCCTTTGGTCCTTGAATATATGGCATCACTTCACAAACACTCTTCCTAGATGACAGGGAAATCTACTTGGATTGAAAAAACACAAGCAAACAAACAAACCCGCCACACTCTCGACAGTCTGTCTTCAAAGGGAACAGTCTAGATGATCATCTGAAGTCAGTAACTTCACTGATTTGGTAACCTTTCTGAGGACATGGAGCCATCTCAACAAAGTTAGGCCCCCTTATTTATCTAGCCGTGGGGCCGCTGGCTTCTGCTCCCTTGGGGGTTTGGAAGTTTCACAGTATCATCATCTGTAAATTGAGTGCTTTCCATGAAGAATGTTTTAAATGTAAAAGTTCCTTCTGGCTCCAAGTTATTCTCCCTCCCTCTCTCTCTCCCTCTCCCTCTCTCTCTTTCCCCCCTCCCCCTCTCCCTCTCCCTCTCTCTCTCCCCCCCCCCCCCTCTCCCCCCTCTCTCTCCCTTTCTCTCTCTCTTCCCCTCCCCCTCTCTCTCTCCCCCTCCCTCTCCCCCCTTCCTCTCTCCCTCTCTCTCTCCCTCTCTCTCTCCCCTTCCCCCTCTCTCTCCCCTCCCTCTCCCCCTCTCCCTCTCTCCTCCTCCCCCTCTCTCTCCCCTCCCTCTCCCCCTCTCCCTCTCTCCTCCTCCCCTTCTCTCTCTCACCCCCTCCCTCTCCCCCCTCCCTCTCTCTCTCCCCCTCCCCCTCCCTCTCTCTCTCTCCCCTTCCCCCTCTCTCCACCCCCCTCTCCCTCTTCCTCTCTCTCTCCCCTTCCCCCTCTCTCCCCCCTCCCTCTCCCTCCCTCTCCCCCTCCCCCTCCCCCCCTCTCTCTCTCTGACACAGGCAGATCCAGGCATGAAGCATGAACTGATGAGTTGTTGGCTCAGTGTTCCACTGGGTGCACCACACTGGTGTCCCTGGACCGAGGTGGTGAGTTCAGTGTTCAAATGACTGCACAGCTCTTCCTCTGCTGACTACTACTACTTACTCTCAGTTACATGTCAGTTCTGACCCTCCAGGCCTCAGTGTTTTCTTTTCCGTTGTCAGAGCTGCCAAGGGTGTGTACGATATTCCTACAAGGAGAGAAAAGGATACCATGTGAGATAGACTCCCAGATCTAAGTGACGTTAGCAGAAATTTAACCCCATCCCTCCCACATCCCATGGGAACCCCATGTTGCCTGTGGATTCTTACTCTAGTCTATCCCGCCAGTCAACCACATTTTCTGCTTTAACTCTGATCAATTCTTTTCTAAATTAACAAATAAGGTAAAGACTTAACTTACTGTATTTGCAAAGACCTAATTTCCGGATTAGGCCCATTCTGAGGTTCCTTGTTGCTTGAGCTTCATAGGATCCTGTTTGGCGTGGGATACTTCCCCAGTGCAGTACATGTGTCTCTTATGTATTTGATCTCAGGCTGAGTCGATGGGCGCTTACATATTTTATATAGATAAATGACTGACATAAATATTTTTGGAAAACTAAACATCGAGATTGATAGATTTTATCAAATTTTATCTCTTGTTAAAATTCATGGGCCGTGAATCTGGCCAAACGTCAACCCATTTGATTGAATACTATTAAACAGATACGCATGGTATAAATCCAGGACAGGCTTCACCCACATTCTGAATCTAAGGATCAGTCGCCCATTAGTCACTAGTTGCTGCTTATTTCGCCTTTGTCTCTTGGCCTTTTTGAAATACATACTTTTGACATTAATCATTTATAAACTTGCCTTTTCTCTTAAGTCTGTCAGTGAGAACTGGGGACAAAATGCATTTGAATAGTAAAATTTTGCAACAAAAAGAATCTTTTTTTTTGTTCTCACATCTTCATTGCTTAAAAACACAATTTGTCATGAAATTAATATAAACTCATTTTAGAAGACGTGGGAAAGGCGTATTAGCGCACAGTGAAAAGACGATGTTACCGAAGTCCCAACAACAAGAATAAACTGCTGTTAGTGCTTTGGAGAATGCTCTTCCAGCCTCTTTTCTTCTCTTCATCACACGCACATACAAATATGAAGCGCAAAGAGAAGGACCTGTATTTGCACATGTACGCTCTCTACACTGAAGTTGCATCTGCCTTTTAAAAATAGAATCATCTCAAGGAAGGCTTTTGTTTTTAAATTTAGAGACATTCCTAATGGCCCTCATGAGGCTGAGTGGTGGACACGTCTCACTCCTATACCAGGACATGGAAAGGAGAGGAGAAACTGAAAAGCTTTATAATTATCTTCACAAGGCAAGAGGAATGTGGAGCCATATGCTGGCAGCTCAAGAGATTGTGTGTATTAGTTTCTTGTATTAGCTTCACAGTAACCAAAATGTCTACCAGAAACAGCTCCACGAGGATTTTCTGCTCATGGTTTTGGAGTGTTGCGCTTCAGCATGACAAGGTCAGCGGGGGAATATGTGACCGTGTCAGTGGCTAGTCATATACAGATGAGGAAACAGCAGAGGCGGAGCTAGGAGGAGACAGGGTCTTCAAAAGCCCACCCCAAGTTGCCTCCTTTCACCAGCTAGACCTCATCTCCTAAGTCAGCACCACTAGCCAGGGAACAAGTGAGAAGACATGGTTCTGTGGGAGGCATCTCACATTCAAACCCCAGCCCTGAGGAAGACGAGGGCCAGGAGACAAAGAGGTGACATATGCGGAGGAGAAGCTCCCAGCAGGCCAGGAATCCAAAATAGGGTGGCGTGTCTGGAGAAGCGGGACCAGCAGGAGCCTCCTGGGGCTGGAATGTCAGTGTGGAGAAGCTTGACCAGCAGGAGCCTCCTGGGGCTGGAATGGCGTGTAAAGCGAGGTGTTTCCTGCTGTGTACTGTGACTACACTCACCTCTCTGCCCGTTTGCCGGTGACAGCATCCCTGGGTCAGCATTGCTCGCCATAAAGTGCCATGGAGAGGAATGAATGAGTAGAGGCTGTGAGCAGGTGTCAGGAAGGCCCAGAACATTCTGTAGACACGTGACTTCATGGTCATTTTTTTTCCATTAAGCAAAAACCAAACCAAACCAAACCAAACAAACAAACAACAAAACCAACCAGTTTATCTTCGTATCTCAATAGGGTCTTGCACGTCGCCTTGACGTTCAGCCTCACGTACCCAGCACTCTTTGGGATAGTGGGACTGTCAGGGACACAGGTGAAAGGACTGAAAGATTCAAGGCAGAGTTGGGAAGACAGCTCAGTTGGCGGCAAGCACAGGACGTGAGTTCAACCTCCCCAATTTTTATTTGTTGGTTATTAGTATAGTCCGCGTGTAAGATGTGTGAGTGCAGGCTCATTTGTGTCGAGGCTTCTGTCTTGAGGTCAGTTGGTTCTCTCCTCCTTTATGTGGGTTCTGGGATCAAACTCAGATCTCAAGGCTTCTATGGCAAGTGCTCTTACAGATGAAGCCATCCTTGCTGGTCCTTTAATTACTTTTTATTTTTGAGATACACTCTAGAGATTTATTTTTTTCCTTTTATTAAAAATACATGGCCAGGCAGGGGTGGCACACCCCTTTAATCCCAGCACTTGAGAGGCAGAGGCAGGTGGATTTTTGAGAGTTCAAGGCCAGCCTGGTCTACAGAGTGAGTTCCAGGACAGCCAAAGTTGCATCAGAGAAACCCTGCATTGAAAAAAGCAAAAAGCAAAAAACAAAACAAAACACCCCCCCCAAAAAAAACCCAAAACAGAAAAAAACAAAACAAAACAAAAAAGAAGAAAAAGAGAAAATAGATTTTTTTCTCACATAATGTCATGATTATGTTTTCTCCTGACTCTACTCCTCCTGGTTTTCCCCACCTCCCCTCCCATCTAGTTCTACCTCTTTCTGTCTCTCATTTGAAAACAAACAGACTTTTTAAGGAATAATAATAAAATGAAATATAATGAGATAAACAAAAACTAACACATTGGAATAGGACAAAGAAACAGAGGGAAAAGAGCCCAAGAAAAGGCACGAGATACAGATACAGATGCAGAGACCCGATTGTTCACAGGCTCAGTAATTCCGTAAAAACACTAAAATGAAAGGCATGATATATACTATCAGACCTGCAGGGTAAATAGAGAGAAAAATATATAAATAACGTAAAATATAAATGAAAATGAAAAATAAGATTAAAAAGGAAAGAAAGCCTTGACATGCCATTATGAGACAAGAAACTTCCCAAGATGCCACTGAGTTAGTTTCCTGTTGGCACTTACCGCTGGGCATGCCGTTACCTTTAGGAGCAGTTTGTTTCCCCAGGGAGACTCCCTAGGAGAAAACTGAATTTTCATCTGTTTATCAATAAGGTAAACAAGGTAAGGATAAATAAGGTAAAGAGATAGCTTCTGTGTTAGGGATGGGTGTGGATGTCCACTTCTTCCAGCTCTACGACCCCATCTGGTGCAGGCCCACACAGGCCCTGTGCATGCTGCCACAGTCTCTGTGAGTTCATATGTGCATCCTTCAGGTTAATTTAGAGGGCTGTAGTTGAACGTTGCTGCACGGTTCAGCACAGAAGACAAGGAGGCATAATCATATGTGGAAGCCCTGCCAGACCTCAGCAGAGGAATCCACCTCGATGCCAAGTGCCAACCTGGACAGTGGAACCCTGAGCATCTGAGCTCAGGTGTTTTTATTAGTGCAGAACTCCTCAGCTGCAGATCATAAGCAATCAAACATCCCCGAAGAAATCCCACACCTGCAGACAATGCAAAATGCCAAAGCCTAGGCTGCTTTGTTCTCAACAGTGCACAAAAACAATTATTTTAAACACAACTAAAAATAAAGGTTCACAACAGAGGGTCTTGTTACCTTGGTGTCCTCCTTCCATATCCCCCAACCCTCTCTTAAAGTCTTTCTGCTTCCTCTTCTGCAGGGCTCCCTGAGCCTTAAGGGGAGGGATTTGAAGTACAGCAGAATTAGGAGTCATTTTATTGCTATGTTCTTTTAGTAGAATGGGAATATTTGATTTTGCCCTAGGTACCTGGGTTATTTCGTCTCAGGTTCTTGGCCACCCAGGCAGTGTTTGCGTATGGGTTTCATCTCGTGGAGTGGGCCTTAAGTCAAATCAGTTACTGGTTGGTTACTCCCACAAGCTTTGTGCTACCATTGCCCTACCATTTCTTGCAGGCAGAACAACATTGTAAATCTAAAGGCTTGTGGCTGGGGCCTGTCAATCTTACTAAATTTTCTTAGTGAGCCAACACTTTGTATCATTGATTCTTTGCGTTTTTGTTGTTGCTGTTTTGCTTCCATTTTATTGATTTCGGCTCCGAGATTATTTCTTGCCATCTACTCCCTTTGGGTGTGATTTCTTCTTTTTGTTCTAGAGCTTTCAGGTGTGCTGTTAAGTTACTAGCATGAGATCTCTTCTTTTTCTTTTTTTTTTTTTTTTTATGTAGACACTTAGTGTTATGAACTTGCCTCTTAGAGCTACCTTCTTTGTGTCCCATAAGTTTGGGTGTGGTGTGCATCCATTTTCACCCAATTCTAGGCAATCTGATTTCTTTCTTAACTGCTGTCTTGACCCGCTTTCCGTTTAGTAGGGAGTGGTTCAGTTTCCATGAGTTTGTAAGCTTTCTGTTCTGTGGTTTCTGTTGTCGATATCCAGCTTTAGTCAGACAGGATACAGGATTTTATTCAATTTTCTTGTATCTGTTGAGACTTTATATGTGAGCATGTGGCCAGTTTTGGATTAGGTTCCCTGAGGTGCTGAGAAGAAGGTATATTCTTTTGTGTTTGACTGAAGTGTTCTGTAAATATCTATTAAAGCCATTTGGTTTATAACATCAGTTAGCTCCAGCATTTCTCTGGTTAGTTTTTGTCTGGATGACCTGTCCATTGGTGGGAGTTGGGTATCGAAGTCTCCCACTATCCGTGTATGAGGGCCAGTATGTGATTTAAGCTATAGTAGTTCTTTTTTACAAACTTGGGTGCCATTGTGCATAGATATTAAAAATTGCAATGTTCCTCTTGGTGAATTTTTTTCTTTGATGAGTATGTAACGTGTTTCCTTTTCTCTAGTTTTGGTTTGAAATCTATTTTGTCAGATATTAAAATGGCTGCCTCATCTTGCTTCTTAGGTCCATTTGCCTGGAATATCTTTTTCTACCCTTTTACCCTGAGATGATGTCCACCCTTGCTGTAAAGGTGTGTTTCCTGGATGCAGCAGAAGGAATAATCCTGTTTTCACATCCATTCTGTTAGTCTGTGTCTTGTTACTGGGACAATTGGTGTTGGGAGAGCATGAGGGGGTCCAAGGGTGGAAGGAAAGCAGGGCATTCCACCAGGATCTTTGTCCTTTGGGAATGGGGGCAGAGAGGGAGGAGAGACCACAACAGGTAGTCTGCCATAGAGCTGGGGATGAGACTTGGAGAGTTGGCTATGGAGGAAAATGAGGAGAGTGAAGATCTGAAGCTTGCCTACCTGCTTAGCTTGCCCACTTGCTCTCTGACAGGCTTGGCTCTGTGGGTTCCTGGGGCCTGCTGGAGTTGGGGCCTGGGGAAACAGGATGAGTGGGGAGGCTGTTGAGGAGAAGGTCTGAATGGTCTGATGGAGGTGGGGACATAGAGGAGGGGGGATGCCACAGCAGATGATCTGCTAGAGTTGAGGATGAGACAGGGGGTTTGGATTTGGAGGAGAGGAGGATGCGGTGAAGATCTGCAGTTAGCCTACCTGCTTCCCTGACTGGAGTGAGGTTCAATACTTTTTTTCCTGGGATTTTGCTTGTGTTTGTATTAGGCACACACACTAATGAGCTTGTGTTTGTTTTCCTTTTGTTAGCCTTTCTTACTTAAATCCCTGTTGTATTGTATTTTTATCTGTTATTGGAAGTGAACTTAATCTTAAGCGATGGGATTTCTGTTAGGTTCTGTGATTTATCTGCGTGCTTGTGTAACGAGACGATGGAATTTGATTTTAACATTGAGGCACATTTTAATACGTGACAATGTAGATCTCTGTGTTGGTTTCTTTTCTCATTTCTATGGCAAAATGCCAGGCAAGAGCGACTTCAGGAGGAGAGGGTTTTTTTGACTCACTGTTTGCGGGGATACAGTCCACCATGGAGAGAAAGCCATGGTGGCTCTATGGTAGCAGGAGAGTCAACCTAGGGTCTCCCACAAATCCTGGAAAAGGAAGCAGGAAGAATATAGGAAAAAGGTCCAGGTTATAAAACCTCAAGGCCTGGCCCAGTAGCCCACACCCTCCAGAAGGCTCTACCTCTCACAATTTCCACAAAACAGGGCTGCAAGCTGTGGACCAAGTTCAGACACCTGAGTCTAGGTGACTAGTCTAGTCTAGTCTTGTTATCTTGTTATGTTTAGTCACGTCTGAACACAATACTGCTCTTCTTTTTCACTATTTTCTTGATTCTTATCTGTCGTTCTTGGTAGACTTCATGTTAGTTATGCTCGTTTGCAAAAAAGTCCATTTGAGATTTTCATTAAAATTACATCAACTTTATGAGAGAATATAAACACGTTGACCGTTCCTCCCCCTCTTCCCTTCCCTCTCTTCCCCGCTCCTCCTGTTCTTCACAAGTTGAGCTTTCTATCCACGAATATGGTATGTCTCTTAGAGCTTTTTGTATTCCTCATTTTTTCTATCAACTTTATACACTTTTGTAATGCTAAATATTAGGCATTTTGCTTTGTATTATGTATATTACTGTAGAGGAAATATTAGAATCTATGATGAGTTTCAATAAAGAGCAAGGACAACCTCTGAGACGCAATACCTGGACGGCATAGGCAGAGGTCTCGCCTCACATTGTTCCTTCTGCTTTTGCCTCTGGGTCCTTTATTCATTCAAAACTCCCTCTTATTCATACAAAGACCTTATTTACAGAAAGGAATAGAGCCTAACACCCAGCAGGGCTTGCCAGGGGATATATTGCCTATCCATGTGGGTGTCCAAGCTGAGGAAACCAGAGTCTTCCCTGGTTCCCGGCTACAGAACTTGCAAAGGCCACAAGGATCTTTCATTTGCACTAAGATAAACAAATGGCCTTTCTATGTGAAGATTTTAGGGGGTACAACCATTGTTTTTAGTGCAGGGGTGTGAACAGGTGAACAGGAAGCAAGTCTTATAGAGTGAAGCAAGCTACAAAGCATTAGGAAGCGCCCTGCCCCACACAGCGCAGAAAGCAGGTCTACCCGAGTATCATTCCAGAAAGACAGAGTATGTAACTATGCAATATCTAACTCAAATATCACACTACATATTACAAATGGGAATTTATCCTGCAAATTATTGCTATAAAGATACTTTTTTGGACAAGTTTGCGTGTTGTAGAGACCATCTAAGACAGACAGACAAACCAAAATTAAGCAACTACAGATTTCCAGGGAAATGTCCTAACTCTAGAGGCCCTGACCCCATGTCTTAAAACAAATGCATGGACAGACCTTTTCGGTCAAATATGGTGCTGTCTTGTATTTGGCCTGCCAAGCCCGGAAGAGGACTGCGTGACCGTAGGAAAGTGAAAGCGAGGACTGTGTTACAAATGTCTGCGGACCAAGAGTGGGGATGTAAGAGGAATGTAATGGGGCCAGTGAGAGGGCTAGGTGGGTGAAGGGGCTTGCTGCCAAGCTTGGCGAGTTGAATTTGATCTCTAGGACCTACATGACAGAAGGAGAGAACCAATTTCTGTGAGCTGTCCTCTAGCTTCCGCATGTGCCCTGTGGTGTGTGCATTCAAAAACAAACAAACAAACAAAGAAGAAATGTAATAAGACTTTTGCTAAAAGGAAGAGTGTCAAGAAAGTCTACAGAAGGACAGAGAGAGGCCAAGAAGCTAAGGTGCTGACATTTAAGAAGGGATGAGGAGAGCGAGGAAGTCCCTGTGCTGAGAAACGGGAAATAACGTTTTATGATCGGGTTGTCTTGTACTGGGTGCTGCTGTCTGCGTCTGCAATGCGTGTCTCTGTTTTCTCAGTTGTGCTGGGCACAAGTCTGCTTTGTACAGCATTCCTCCCTGCTCAATGGCTCTTTCTTTCTGTGGTTCCAAGTATCTGAGGTCAACTGCAATTTGAAAATGTTCAATGGAAAATTCCAGAAATAAATAATCCCCAAGTTTTAAATGGCATGCTTTGAGGAGTGTGATGAAATCCCATGCAGTCCTGCTTCATGCCACCCGGACGGCCTCACCTCTTTGTCCAGGGTATCCACGTAGTACGCACCACCTGCCCATCAGTCACTTACCCATAGTGCTTGTGTTTAAGGGACCTTTGTCTTACGTAGCAGGGGTCTCAAAGTCCAAGAGCAGTGATGCTGGCAGTTCCGACAGAGAGCAGCAGCACAGGGCGTCTGCTTTGAGAGGGTGGAAGCACAGTGAGCTGCTTCCGTGGGGCTGTGTTCACACAGTTCGTATGGCAGTATTATTGCTTGGTTCCGTTATTAATTGCTAATATCTTACGGGGCCTAACTGGTAGAAATTAAATTTAATGGTAGGTATAGGACGATGCATGGTGTGTACAGTGCAACCCATGGCCTCAAAGCTTTACCTCCCGGGAGAGTTTTGGAACACAGCCCCGTTTGTAGCGGGGAGACTGCCACATAACCGTTTTGGATATTACTGAGGTTCCGAGCCCAGCACCCACGGCGTAGAAAGAATGAAATTGTTGTGAGAGGCTGTTGAAGAGTAGAGCCTGAGGATTCAGTTACTGCAAGAAGTAAGCAGAGGAAATATAAAGTCCCCAGAGAAACATGCTCAGTGGGAAAGATGCTGAGTGTGTTGTGTGGGCTGGGGGAGCTAGACATTCCCTGAGTCAAGGAGAACAGTAATCAAAGGAACCAGAGGAGCTGGGTGTCGGGCGGGCACACCTGTAACCCAGCAGTCAGGAGGCTAAGGCAGGACAACTGGGAATCCAAAGCCAGCCTGAATTATAGTGATGCCTTGTCTCAAAACAAACAAACAAACAAACAAACAAACAAAGGTCAGGAGGCTGAATAACTCAAAGTCGAAAATCTAGGTTGCAACAGCACATTTTGTTTTCTGGTTGTTATTAAGGAGCAGAGTATGAAAACAGTCCATGGCTGGACCGTATAGGAGGACAGAGCGTTGACCTGCAACCTTTGCAGAAACCAGCAGAAGACACAGACCAGTTTTGCTGCATGAATGGGCACAGGGAAGTCAGGACTCAGCTAAAAATAGCATTTCTCCAAGGTTTTGTTCCTGCCTCCAAGTCAGGCCCAACCTGACTTGTGAAATATGTTCCCCGAGACAGCATCATAGATGCTTCTAGTGTGCCCGCCTCCCGCTTCCCTAGACCAGCGATTTATCAGTCTTGGTTCGCACTGCTCTGACCAAGTGCCACTCTGTGTGGTTTATAAATGATAGACATTTATTTCTCACAGTTCTAGAAGCAGGAAGCCTGGGATCAGAACGTGGCGTCGCTTTCTTCTGGAGAGGACCTTCTTCCGGGGTGCAGACATCGGCCTCCTCAGAGGAGAATGGAAGTGCTCCAGGCTCCCACCCTCCGCCCATTCTTCCTGCCACCTCCCTTGCCCTGCTGCCCCTAGCTTCTTGCAAAGGTACTGATTCCATTTTCGAAGGCCCTATTTGTATTCCATTTTTATCAGGTGCTGATTGCTTCCTACAGGCTCCACCTTAAACACCACCACTCAGGATTAAGGTTTCAACATGAGGAGCTGGGGACAACTGGGTGGGGGAAGAAGGAAGAACAAACATTTAGTACCTGACTGAGAACACAGGAACCCTCCCACAAACGATAGCGCTTCCCTGTCCTCCGCCTGCCTGCCTCAGAATCTTCCAAAGGCCGGGGGATGAAGGCTCCACTCCCTGCTAGCAGCAAGCTCAGGATAGATGGTTTCCGTTTTGATTTGGGTGCCCCCTTTGCTTATATTCACACGGTCTTTGGCTTTTAAGGTAGGCAGCCACGTTAACTAGGTTAAGACTTTCCTTCTCCCAGAGAGCTGTCGATTTATCACGTTTCGGATCCGATACGATGGCTTTTCATCTGCGCTTTTGGTGGCAGGGTGTTCCTGTCTCGTGGCTGAGCGCTGACGGCCACAGCAACAACAACCATTTGCATCTATCCCTAACTTTACTGAGGAGTTCTCTAAGATTCTCTCTTTAAATGCGATACCACCTGCTGGTGTGAAGTAGATATTCCTCTCTTGCTAAATAAGTGTGTTCTCATCTCCAGATTAGCTTTTTTTTTCTTTTTTAATAGCAAAAAATAAGTTTTTAGCGTCTATTGAGTTGATCTTTTTATTCATGTGGGTAATATCATATTAATAGGCATTCTAATTTTGGTCCTTACTTGTATCCTTATAAAAATAAACCCACTTGATCACAGCACATTATTCTTTTATCACACTGTGTGTAATTGGCTGATATTTTATTCAGGATTTTTGCATCTATATTCATAAGTCAGGTTGGTCTGTAATTTTCTCTTTCTGGTGCTATTTTAGTCACATTTATGACGGGAAATCTATTCTATCTGCTATTAATATTATAGACTCTCCTTTTTGTTAGCATTAACAACTGGCTGTGTTTGAAATACACACACGTTTTGATCATGCTCGGAGCGCTCTCTCCCGACCCATCATCGCCCTGGGCTGAGGTTGTCTGGCAGTGTTTTTCAGTTTGTCCCGTGTGGATTAGTTTTTCAGACCTTATACATTCCCCTCACCCGATTTTGATTATTTATATTTTCCAAACATCCGTATCATTTTATCAAGGTTTTAAAGTAAGTTGACATAAAATTTTACATGGAAGCATTAGGGAAATTTGACCTGTACGTGTATGCATTTGACCTTTTATTTCTGTCTGTGTCATTGCTTACTTGGTTCGTTCCTGTTTGTATTGCTCCCTCTCCGTCGGTGCAGACTTTTTGCACATTATCTATTTGTGTCTGTGAGCATGGGTGCGCACAACCGTGTGGAGGTCAGAGGGCGCTTTTGGGCGGTTGGTTTTCTCTACCAGCAACCAGATCCTGAGGCGAGAGCACAGGTCTTCAGGCTTGGCAGCAATAGCTTTACTTCCTTGCCCAGGCATCTTGCAATCCTGTATAGACTTTTAAATCATTCACTGTGCATCTTGGATTTTCCTGAGATAAGAATTTGATTTTGGTGGTGTGGTTGGTGCAAGAAGACACTGGAGGGGAGCAGGGAGGTGCTCTGGAGGCGGAAAGGCAGCCACCACTATGGACACTGGGACAGGATCCTGGGAGAATCTGAGGGGTGGGTGTCTGGCTTAGGGGAATGACAGTGAAGTTATTTATACACACTCCCTAGGGTCACTGGTTAAGGGTAACTGAGTGTGAAGGTGGAGTAGGTGGGCTGTGAGGGAGTTAATTCTTATCTTGGGTGCCAGCAGAAGGGCCCCCTACAGCCTCAGGAAAGCTGTTGGCAAAGGAATGCAGCTCCTGTCACTACAACTCTTTGGAAAGACAAGGGACTAGTTAAGTTCTGTGCGCACGGGGTGGGGGGGGGGGTAGGACCCCTGTCACTTACCTCATCGGGGGCTCGGGTGCCATTTCTCATTTTTCATAGCTTTCAACTAGTTTTATCTTTCTTAATATATCCTTCTATTTAAGATTCATTTAATAAGGGGCTGGAAAGATGACTCAGCAGTTGGGAGCACTGGCTGCTCTTCCTGAGGGTTCAATTCCCAGCACCCACATGGCAGCTCACACCTGTCTGTAACTCCAGTTCCAGGGCTTCTGACACCCTCACACAGACAGACATGCAGGCAAAACACCAGTGAACATAAAATAAAAATGAATTATATAAATTTTTTCATTAATTAATTAATTTTAATTAATTTTTGTGATACTGGGGCTTGATTGAACCTAAGGCCTCCTGTAGGAGAAGTAAATTCTCTGCCATTGAGCCAAACCCACAGCTCTTGGTTCCCACTTCTGAGATGGGAGCTCATTAAGTTATCCAGACTGGCCTTGAAGTTGCAACCCTCTTGCCTCAGCCTTCAGAGTATCTGGTGTCCTGTGCTGTCAGGTTTTTGTTTGTTTTTGTTTCTGTAGCTTTAACTTATTGTGTGTGTGCACATGTGTGTGCGTGTGCACGTGTGTGTGCGTGTGCACACGTGTGTGTGCGCACATGTGTGCGTGTGCACATGTGCGTGTGCCTGTGTGTGTGCGCGTGTGCCCGTGTGTGTGCGTGTGCACATGTGTGTATGCACATGTGTGTGTGTGCACGTGTGTGTGTGCGTGTGCACGTGTGTGTGCACGTGTGTGTGCGTGTGCCCATGCGGACCAGAGACAGTGTTGGGCGTCTTCCTCACTTGCTCTCTGTCTCTTTGTGTTAGTTTGCTTTCTAAAGCTGTGATAAAAACATCCTGGCCAAAAGCAGCCCGGGGAGCAAAGGGTTTATTTGGCTTATTTGTGTCAGGATCACAGTCCATCCTTGAGGGAAACCAAGGCAGAAACTCAAGCAGGACAAGAACTGAAACAGAGGCCATGGAGAAGAGCTGTTTACTGGCTTGTTCCCTGGCTTGCTCAGCCTGCTTTCTTCTTCTTTTTTTCAACTGATCGACATTTCACCTTTGTTTATAGAAAACGCTTAAATCAAATCACAGCTTCCCTACCTCTTATCCTTTCCTTCCCCTCCCCTCTCTTTCCCTCCCCTCAGTCTTGTCCCTCCCCTCTTTCCCCTAGCTTCTTGACCACCCCACTCTTTTCTACACTCACCTGTCCGCATGTGCTTTTTTGGCATAGGTTCTCCTACTCTATTCTAGAGGGGCCTGGAATTCAAGATGCTTCTGCTTCAGCCTCTGACGTGCTGGGATTACAGGTGTGCACCTCAGTGTCCCAGGTTCATACAGTTAAAATTTAAAATGCGCTGTCATGTGTAAAATTAATATAATGTGTTTGAGTGTGTGTGTTCATGTGTTCACATATGTTCACAATTGGGATTCCTTTTCCCAGATAACACTAGCTTGTATAAAGCTGACAAAAAACTAACACCTATCTGTCTGTCTGTCATCTATCTGTGTGTGTACGTGTGGTGTAAGGCGTGTGGAGGCCGTAGGGTGACGTCAGAATGTCTGCCTCAATCACTCCTCTATTTTTTGAGAGGGTGTCTCTTCCTGAGCCTGAAATTCTCAGCTCAGGGGTCTGTGTATCTTAGTCCCCTAGTGCTGGGGTTTACAGAACAACGCATCTGCCCCAGACTTTTCTCTGTAAGTGCTAGAACCCAAACTCAGCACTGAGCTACTCCAGATCCTTGCCTTATTTTCTGAAACAGGCTCGCTCACTGCCTTTGGAGCTCACTAATTTGTCTAGACTGGCTGGTCCTCAAGCCCCAGGGGTCCTCCTATCTCCATCTTTCTGGGCTTATTGGTGTAAGATGCTGCACCTGGTGTTTCACAAGGGTCCAGAGGATCTGAACTCCGTCTTCCTGGCACTTTACTGACCGAGTCATCTTCCCAGCCCCCTCTTTTTAACTTCTGAGTTTCTATTCCTTCTTCGTACATTTTTGGTCTTTCTCATTAATAATGCAGTGGAAACAGTTCAGGTGGATGAGGCCAAGTAATTGAGAAACTACTTAGACAAGGACTTAGCGAGTGTCTGAAACACGGACACTTTCAAGTTGCTTCCGACTGCAAATTGGTCGGATCCTCTCGGTGTTACTATGTGGTGCTTTCATTATTGCCCTAGGATTCTGTAAATTACAGTTTTGGTTTTTCTATTTCATCTATGAATTACTTTGAAGAGTTTTCAAAACATTTTCTTTCAATTTCTAGGTTTACTTTATTATGGTATAGAATGTAGTCATGCATAATTCTATATTTAGAATTTAGTTAAGATTTTTGATGGTTTAATATTTAATAAAATTTAAAAATTGTTCTATGGACCCTGAAATGATGGTATGTTGTAGCAGTTCACTACTATCTTTTACCCTCAATTTAGGGAAAGAGAAAGGAAGGATAGAAAGAAAAATCTTCACTGATCTTGCAGGCAGCCCTGATAAAAGGAAGAAATACTCAGAGCCCTTTTAGACTGCCTGAAACTTGGAGAACAGAAGCTGTCAGTGAGCTAAGCTAATATCTCAGCTCACTAGCCTGGAACCCAATTTATCTAACCAATTCTCTTCTAAGCAATAACCAAGAAACCAACCCACCAATGAACCAACCAACCAACCAACCAACCAACCAAAACAATCAACAAACCAATCAACAATGAACCAACCAACCATCAACCAACCAACCAACCATCAACCAACCAGCCAACCAACCAGCCAACCAGCCAGCCAACCCAACCAGCCAACCAACCAGCCAACCAACCAACCAGCCAACCAACCAGCCAACCAACCAGCCAACCAACCAGCCAACCAGCCAGCCAACCAACCAGCCAACCAACCAGCCAACCAACCAGCCAACCAACCAGCCAGCCCAACCAACCAGCCAACCAACCAGCCAACCAACCAGCCAACCAACCAACCAGCCAACCAACCAGCCAACCAACCAGCCAAGCCAACCAACCCAGCCAACCAACCAACCAACCAACCATCAACCAACCAACCAGCCAACCAACCAGCCAACCAACCAACCAGCCAACCAACCAGCCAACCAACCAGCCAACCAACCAACCACCAGCCAACCAACCAACCAACCAGTCAACCAACAACCATCAGCCAACCAATAACCAATAACAACCAACCAAACAATCCTGGCTCTGGGGCTTCAACCCTTATATACTCTAAGCAAAAGTTCCCAGATGTCCAAGCAGCACATAATTGCAAGACAAGCTACACATGGCAAACCAGATGCATGTAATCAAATCACATCCACTGGCAATGAACGGTCCAAGTCAAACTCGTCACCGTCCACCACATCTGAGGCAGGAACAGAAACAGAGTCCAAAATCCATTTTGCATTTTTAAAGAAATCAAAATAACAAAACTTCCAAGCATCCCGATACAGTATCATATTTGTTAAAAGCATCCCAATAACTACTTTTTAAAGATATTCCACATATTTATGCTTATTTATTTGGCTTGCTAAGAACTGACAAAAGTCTCTACAGTAACTACATTTTGTTCATTCTTTCCTTGCTGTTCAGAAAAATGAAGGTTTATGAAAAAGGCTCTTTATCTAGATCTTGATTTCTTTGAATTATCTTGAAATTTATGCCTAGTCATTCATTCGCTTATTGTTTTATGTGTGAGTATACGTGTGGAAGTCACATGGTGTGCATGTGGATGTCGGAGGACAGCTTGCGGGAGTTGGGTCTCTCTTTCCACTATGAATGTCCAGGGGGTCAAACTCAGCAAGACCTTTATCCACTGAGCCATCTAGCTGGACCCTATCTTTACTTTTGTTTAATTGTTTAGTAGTTAAATTACTTTCTACTTAGTACATCTTCCTCCATATATTTTATTTAATTTTCTTCTTTCAGTTTTTTTTTGTGTGTGATTCTTGTGTGTATGCATATTTGGGCACATATCCGTGTGTATTCATTCATGTGGAGGCCCTAGATTGATGTTGGGGGTCATCCTCAATCATTCTCCCACTTTATTCATTGAGGCAGGATCTCTCAATCAAACCTAGAGCTCAACAATTCATTGAGGCAGGATCTCTCAATCAAACCTAGAGCTCAACAATTCATTGAGGCAGGATCTCTCAATCAAACCTAGAGCTCAACAATTCATTGAGGCAGGATCTCTCAATCAAACCTAGAGCTCAACAATATGGCTTGTCTTGCTAGCTACCTTGTTCCGAGGATTCTGTTTCCACCTTTCAAGACTGGAATTACAGGTAAGTCATCATGGTTACTGGCATTTTGCGGTTGGTTCTGGAGATCCAAACTCTGGTCCTCACGTTTGCATGGCAAGTGCTTTAACCACCGAGTCATCGCCCCCACTTTAATTTGATATTTTATTAATTTTTTGAATCTAGATATTGAACCCAGATCCTTACACATTTTGTGATAGTTAACCTTTATTTCAATTTCTTTATATTTTTATTTTTTATAAATATATTAATATTGTTTATTTCAATAACCTTTATCGACAGTTTGATTAGATCGAGAGATACAAAGGATCAGCAAAACGTATCTCTAGATGTGTCTGTGAGGGCATTTCCAGAGAGGATTAATATGTGTGGCACCATGATGTGGATTGGGGATCCCGACTGAATAAAGGGGGAAAAGAGAAAGCCAGCTGATCACCACCCAGCATCCACCCTTCTCTCTGCTTCCTGGCTTGCTGTGCTATGAACTGCTCTGCTCTGATACACCATGCCTGCCATGTTGGACCAATACTCAACAATTCTGAGCAAAGTGAATCCTTCTAGCTTTATATCAAGAATTTGGGCCCCAACAGTAAAAAACAATGGATTCATGAAAGAAGGGTCAATCCTACTTGGTCATATAAATCTTGGACTTTTGGAGCTGGTTTACAGGGTGAATTGGAAGCTTGGAGATGGGTGTGGCAGAAGCCTAGAGGACTCTAGGTTCAGCCTGATGCATGATGCTGGTAGGATCCCAGACGGTCAGACAGTCAATAGAAATGCAGGTAGTAAGGACTACGCTCATGAGTTTTCAGAAGTCAAGAAGGGCTCTGTTGGGAACTGGACTGGTGGCCATTAGTGTGACATTATGACCAATATTTTGTCGATGTTCCAAAATGCTATCATCAGTTTAAAAGTAATGGACTGCCTAATTTGAAAGAGAATCTCCCACGATCATGCACCATTTGGGATTATTGTAAACTGCTTTTAGCCAAGTTTATAGTGAGGAAAAATGAACAAAATACAAAACAGAAGGATTGAGTCGTATGCAGTCTGGCCTGAAAAGGAGCAGGCTGAAAATTGTGGACATGGACAGCGTGGTGGTTCGAGTAAGAACGGCCCCCATTGGCTCATGTGTTTGAGTGCTTAGTCACCAGGAGTAGAAGAACTCTGATAGGATTAGAAGGATGGGCGACTGTCCTTGTGGGAGGACGTGTATCGCTGGGGTTGGTCTTTGAGGTTTCAAAAGCCCAAGCCAGGCCTATCAGCATTCTCTCCCTTTGCCTGCAGATCAGGATCAGGAGCACTTAGCTACTGCTCCAGCACCTGTCTGCACGCCACCATGGTGCTAATGGACTAAGCCTCTGAAACTGTGGGCAATCCCCCAGTGAAATGCTTTCTCTGGTAAGAGTTGCCTTGGTGTGTGGTGTCTTTTCGCAATAGAACAGAAGTTAAGACAGAAGGTCTTGCTAAGGAGATTAGTGCCGTTAAAGAGAAGTGAAGTCCTCTCAATGGGACATTAAGGTATGGACTGGATGCATTTGGAGTTATGAGCTGTGCATGAGACTTTGGGTAGCCAGGGGCCATTGTTACTTTTCTGTTGCTGACAGAAACAACTTCAGGAAGGAAGGATTTACTTTACCTCACAGTTCACAGAACAGTCCATCCTGGTGGGAAAGTCAAGACAGCAGGAGCTTGAAGCATTTGACCACAGTGAGGAAATGTAGCGAGAGATGAATGTTAGTTCTCAGCTGGCTTTCTTAATTTTACATAGTTCAGGATTCCTACATGGGGAATGGTTCTGCCCATGGTTCAGATGGGTCTTTCAAAATAAATTAGCTACATCGAGACAGTCTCTCATAGACATTCTCAGAGGCTAATCTTATTGTAGACCTCTCCAAGGGGTGATTCGAGTTTCATCTCCTAGGTGCTTCCAGATCCAGTCGAGAAGACAACCAACACTGGTCATCACACTAGGGATGGAGTGTTATAGTTTAAGTTGGTGTGTCTGCATAATTAGTAAGTACGCTTTAAAAGACTCTACCACAGATTCTGGGGAAGGAATTAGTGCATTTTCATTTGTGTGCTAGATATTTATATCATATTAGGTGGAGTAATGACCTTGTTAGTACGTTTGGAGATTAAGCAGGGCACAAGGAGATGTGTTTGGGTGTCAGTTTGACAAGGAATGGAATTATGATGGTTATGACTGGATAAAAATGACTAGGATGTGCTTCTTGGAGAATATTTATAGAGATTTATGTGTAGGATGTCAATTCTTTTGACTGGCTTGTACCTAGAGCCACCTGGGAAGACAGAACCTCAGCTGAAGAATTGTCTCACTCAGTTTGACTTAAGAGCATGTCTGTGAGAGACGGTCTTGATGAATGGCTGATGAGGGAGGGTCTGGCCCACTGTGGGAGGCATCATCCCTAGGCAGGTGGGTCTGCACTGTGTAATGAAGCTAGCTGAGCACGAGCCAGTGAGTGCATGAGGCAGTGTCATTCCTCTGTGACTTCTGCTTCAGTTCCGTCTTGAGTTCTTGCCCTGGTTTCCCTCAGTAATGGACCACGACATGAAAATGTCAGCTGAAATAAACCTGGTCCTCCCATAGTATTTACAGCAGTAACAGAAAACAAACTGGAATAGTAACTGAGGGGGAAGATCTGCCAAGAATGTGAGTGTCACCAACCCCGATAGAACAACAGGTGACAAAGGAGACAGCAGACTGAATGCCAGCCAGCCCCCTCTCTCTGCTTCTTAGATTCCTTGTTCTGATACGCCACGTCTGCCGACCAGCTAATACCTCCAAGACTGTGAACAAAATGACTCCTCTGTCTTTCAGTTGTCTATGTTAATATTTCACCAACAGCAGTGAAAAGTAATCAACACACACGCCAACCATGCATCTTATGATGGAGCCACACTCCAGCCTAAACATTGCTTCTGATCAATGTATAGGTGGGTCAAATATGGGAGTTTTTGTCATTTAACGGAGCTTCCTAACTATGTAGATACTGTCACAGCTATGTTGGTGGACTTATCTGCATCTCTAGGTGAGATGTAGTTTGGGAAAAAAAAAAAAAAAAAGGAAATCTTTTTCCCCTGTTCCTAGAAGAAAGTTCCTAAAATTCTTGAAATTTTGTGAATTATCAGAACAAATTTCATAGTTGATAAGAAGCGCCTTTCAACTGTGTCTGTATTTATTCTAAGGAGGTGACTCTCAGTAGAGCCCCCCTGGATTGATTCAGGATGGGGCTAGTCACCAGAGAGACCAAGCCTTGCAACCTCAGGCCCTACTCCTATGGCTCCAGCGTTGATTTCATTTATTATGCTCGCGGACAGGAACTTCTCTTAAAATCCCCCAAACGATGGGGTTCAAGAGCTTCCTGGATGGCAAATACATTTATGTCCCAAGTCTTTGGGATAGAAACCACTATGCTCAGGACCCTCCTGGGTCTTACCCTATGAACTCCTCCCATTGGGCTGTTCATTTTGTTCATTTATTATAGACCGGTAACTAGAAGTAAAGCAGCTTCCTCAGGCCAATGAGAGAGTCTAGCAAATCGCTGTCCTGAGATGTGGACAATCCAGCAACCTAATTCTCGTGATTAGTTCTTGAAGGGAACTGAGCCCTGCGGGAGTCAGATGCCAACTCCAGGTAGCCTGTCAGAACTGAACTACAGGAAGCCTGCTTTTAGTGTATGTATTTGCTAAGCCCTAAAACATATTTGCTATACAGATCTATAGGGATCGGATCAGACTGGTTCCAACCCAGCTTCATCAGCTGTGTGGGACTCAGGTGAGCCATGTGACTTGGAGCGCAGCCCTTTGCTGGCACTGCCGTTGTTTGCAGTTCTTACTCATGTCCTGGGTCTTTCCTCCAATTTCTCATGAAGCCTTCAGTGCTTCCATGCCTAGACAGATTCCATTTGGACCCTTTCCAGATTGACTCATGGCCAGCCTTTGCCCCTGGGCCTCGTTTCTCAAACTAGGGATGTCTGAGCTTTCACCTCTTAGAGCTAAGGGAAAGCAGAAGCCACAGCTCTTAAGGATGGAAAGGTGAGAACCACTCTGAGGTCTTTCTTCAGTCTCCTGGATATCATCTAGAGCAGCAGTTCTCAACCTGTGAGTCACCGCCCCTTTGGGGGCTGAATAACCCTTTCACAGGGTCGCTTAAGACCAGCTGCATTTCAGATATTTACATTACGACTCATAACACTAGCAAAATTACAGTTAGGAAGTAGCAATGAAAATAATTTTCTGGTTGGAGATCACCACCACACGAAGAACTGTATTAAAGAGTCTTAGCGTCAGGAGCGTTGAGAAGCACTGTGCCGTACGGAAAAGGCTGGTGCTTCCGACATGTGGTTGCATTCTGTTTTAGCCACTGGTTAAAACATAATTTAAAAACAAAGTAGAAATATGCAACAAGAAAACAGATCACATCAGAACTTAATTTGTGTTAATTTAACTCCTTAATTAATATAGGAACTTATAATAATCTGTTAGAACTGGTTTAAGGAGCATCTGAGAAATTAAACATCTTCAATGTATTCAACCTAGTGCAGAAATTTTAAGTCTGCATGGTGGTGTGTATACCTGTCATTCTAGCAGTTGGGAGGTAGAGTCAAGAGAATTGAAAGTTCAAGGCCAGCCTCAGCTACATAGTGATCACGAAGCCAACCTGGGCTACATGGTGAGATCCTGTCCCAAAAGACCAAGAGAAAAAGGCATATGAATAAACCATAATCTTTGAGGTTATTTGTTTCAACTTTGTTCAATAAAAAATTACCCATTAAAAGCTACTTCTGTTCCATAGCATGTTAGATAAGTAAGTAGCTTAGTCCATAGAAAGTAGACCCAGCACTTCAGATCTTTTATGACACATTTACACTGGTTTATTACCAATTGTTATTTTTGATTGTGTGAATTGGATGTGGAGGGACTATTTCCAGTGCCTTTATTGCCATCTTTTACAGAAAGGACGGAAGAAAGTACTCAGATCTGTTACAGCTTCCTTTTGAGTCCTTCCTTCCTGTCTGTCTGTCTTTCTTTCTTTCTTTCTTTCTTTCTTTTCTTTCTTTCTTTCTTCCTTCCTTCCTTCCTTCCTTCCTTCCTTCTTTCTTTCTTTCCTTCCATCTCTTTCTCTTCCTCCTCCTCCTTTTCTCTCTCTCTGTCTCTTTCTCTCTTTCTTTTATCAATGGACTATTATCAAGTTCCATGCAATCTTGGATAAACTAAGTGTAAAAAAAAAGATATTATCACAAATGTCTTCTTAATTTAAAAATGCAAACACAAAAGCTCAAATAAAGAAGCATCCCATGATATTCTTGTCCTCCTTAAGTAAATGCAATTATATGCTTTAGCAGGAAAGTACTGTAAATAGGCAGGGGGTTTCTTACTATTCCGTTCAGTGAGAGCTGTGGCATGTGGGTGTGAGGGAGACACTACTGCTGTCTTCATAAATCTCAGTTGACACGGTGAATGTGAGTCTAACATTTCAAAATGCATGTAATTTTGAACCCATGTGGTCCCTAAGTGAAAGCTGCCTGCTTTGACTGGTACTATACACTCTAATCTAGAAGAAAAAGCCTGGCTGTGTTGGGCATCAGCATCAACTTTCCTGGGGTTTCATGGATAGTTTAAACATTATGTTTAATTTGCCTCATGGGAAGCTTTTAAAGGTTGTATTCATTTCCTGTTACTGTGTAACGAACTGCCACATGTCCAGCAGCTTACAAGGAAGCACACACTGGTTTACAGTTCGGGGGCTGGGGGTGGGGGTCAGCATGGCTTACTGGTGCTCTGTCCAGGGCTCCTGAGAATCCTGTCAAGATTTTGTTTTGTTTTCTTCAAAGGTTTATTTGTTAATGTATTTTTTGTATATGACCGTTTGCCTGCATGCCAGAAGAAGGCATCGGATCCTGTTACAGATGGTTGTGAGCCACCATGTGGTTGCTGGGAATTGAACTCAGGACCTCTGGAAGACCAGCCAGTGCTTTTAACCACTGAGCCATTTCTCCAGCCCTCCTGTCAAGATTTTGACTGGGATTTGTCGGTTTACGTCTGGAGGCTCTACTTCAGGGAATCTTTTTTTCCAGTTCACACAGCTTATTGGACAAATTCGTTCACTTGAAATGGCATGACCTTAGAGTGTTGCTTGGTGTCAGTAGGAGGCAGGTCCCAGTTTCTAGAAGCTACCCCTAGTTCTTGATGGTTGAAGTTCTCGAAAACCTCAGGGAGGGCCTGACTTTCCTTACAGGTTTTCAATCTGATCAAATCAGACCCATTCAAGATCATCTTCCTTTTTGTAAATTCAAAGTCAACTGTTTGGGGACCTTAATTACATATACAAAATCCCTTTGTCACATTCTGTGGGATAGAGTCAGGTTGCAGTGCTTTCCCCATTTAAAGGGAAAGAATGGTTCTGGGGTCATGAAGGTCATCCTAAGCATCTCTCTACCACAGAATGGAAGCCCTCTTAGTAGTTAGTGTGTACCAGGAAAACAGCAACCACACAAGGCATGTTAACAGAATGTGTTCAATTAGGAAAGTAGTTATTGAATCATGAGTGGGGGAGAGAAAGTGGGGAGGAGGGAGGAAGGGAATGAGGGAAGGAGACACAAAAGAGGGAGGGAGGGAGAGAGAGAGAGGCGTGGAAGGAGACTAACTCTTAGTGACTGGGCAACAACTGCGAGAAGTCAGAATTATCATGCCCTACAATAGGGGTGAAAAGTCCTTACTTAAGTCACTCACTGGCTAGTTCCATGGAAGGAGGAGCCTGGCAAAGGTCAGATCTCTAAGCATGTGTGCTGTCTGGCTGATGCGGACACTCCAGTTGGTGCTATTAGCTTCCTTCTGGGAGCAATGATGGAAGCTAGGGATAGAGATCAGCCTACTGGTAGAATGACCTGGAGCACCAAGCCCATCGGAAGGACAATTCTTCTCCCTACTGCCTTCTAGTCTTTCTCTAGTATCTATACCTCTTGGCAGAAATTAACCATGAAGAAGCTACCAGTGGAGAAACATACTTACTGAGTCCTGGACCACACATCATGAAACCATCAGAAGTCAGAGAGCTATCTTAATGACCAGCATTTCATAATCACCTCCCTTAGATAAGGATGCGGAAACATGGCTCAGTAGAAAGCCCTGGGTATGATGGTCTAGTCCGATAACAGTAGAGCCCAGGTTTTGCCAACTTCCTTTCCTGCTTGAGTTCTGAACTACCAAGTGAGAATTTCTGTGGTTAAAACCAAAATATCAGTTTATAAATCTGGGTATGATGGCACATGCCAACATCAGGGAGGCAGATCTCTGTGAGTTCAAGGCCAGCCTGGTCTACAGAGTGAGTTCCAGGACAGCCAGAGTTACAGCAGAGAAAGCCTGTTTTGAAAAATAAAAAACAAAAAACCTGTTAAAACATAAAAACCATCTTGTTTGTAAAGAAGCCCCCTGTGTCAAGCATGCGGCTGGTCATGGTTGCTGATATCCCCGGTGGAGACTTGTGCCGAGGCCTAAGACCAAGGAGAACGCATTGCTCAGGCAACCACCCGGCTTCAAGGAGAGGCAAGAAAACATGTGAGTGAAGCCTGCCATGAGAGAAAAGGGTCCAGAGGTGCCGACGCGGGCCCGGAGTGCCGACGCGGGCCCGGAGTGCCGACGCGGGCCTGGAGGGTTCCCCAGTGGAGGTGAGCAGCAAGAACTGTGGCTTTTCAAACTGGAGACCGACTTGACCACAACCTGGCTGTTTATAGATGCCATAAAAATAGAGTTTATGTTGGAGCTTGAGCTTCTGTGGCGAAGTACTCACATAGCACAAAGCTCAGGTTCAATCAGTGCACCCCATACACGGGGTGTGGCAGTGCACACCTGCAATTTGAGAACTCGGGGTGTGGAGGCAGGGGGATCAGAAGTTCAAGGCCATCCTTCGCTACAAGCTTGGGGCCATCCAGGGATACATGAGAGCCTGTCTCAAAAAGACAAAAAAAGGAAGAAAGAAATTAAAACACTTTAGGAGCACGTTATTAATGGCAAAAGGAAATGGACAAAATCAATAATATATTCTATTTAATCTGCTCTGCCCAAATATCATTTCAGCACACAATAAATATTAAAACTAAGAACTATTTAGTGTAATTCTTTAGTTTTCACTAGGTGCACTGGTTGGAATTCTCCAGAGGAAGAGAATCAATACGAGATGTATGTAATTACGAAGGCATTTATAAATTAGCTTTAATTTTTTATTCTTTGAAATTAAAGTATAATTACATCATTTTCACCTTCCTCTTTCCTCCTTCCAGCCCCTCCCATGAACCGCCCTGCTCTGTTTCAAATTCTCGGCTTCTATTTCTGTAATTGGTACATGCATGCATGTTGTTATACACATACATATGTAACAACAATGTGGAATATGCTCCTAGTATATACTCCTACACATATAAATACAACATGCTCAGTCCTTATAATGCATTTCAGTGCTGACCACTTCACTGGATAATCAGCTGCAGGCTCTTCCCTGGGGAGGACTGTTTCTCCCACTCTCAGCATTTCTTAGTGGCCTATACTTCTTTGTCTAGAGTTGAGGCCCTAGAAGATTTTTTCCCCAGGGCTAGAGAGATGGCTTGGTGGTTAAAAACGCTGGCTTCTCTCCCAAAGGGCCTGTGTTCAATTCCCAGCAACCACAGGGCAGCTCACAACTGTCTGTAACTCCAGTTCTAAGGGTCCACCCTCACATGGACATACATGCAGGCAAAATGCCAATGCACATAAAAATAGATAAATTTAAAAAAAAAAAGATTTTGCTCTTTCCATCCCAGTGTGTCTAGCTGTGATGTCCTTGTTCGGGTCTTGTCTAGGCAACTATGTTGCTGAGATTTTAGGGTATAGCTTTTCTGATAGTTCTATGAGAAGAAATCTATGTTCTTCTGACCCTTAAAGTCTTTAATTAGCTTTCCTGGTCAGGGGCCAAATGGCCCCACAGAGCCTATCTGCAGGATGGAAAGGTAGATAAACTAGTAGCTGCTTAGTCCAAGAATCTGGAATGCTCAGAACAAAGGCACCAATGAGGCAGCTCCAGTCTGCGGCTGAAGGCCTGGGAACATTCTGGTGAGTTACTGGTGCAAATTTATGTTTCAGTGGCTGAAGAGCCTACGTCAAAGGTCCGTGCACAGTGGCAATGGCAGAAAGGAACCTGCTCAATGAAGGTTGAACATTTTGGGGTATGACTATTTGCCTTGTTAACTTGACAGGATTTAGGATTCCCATGACAATAAAACTCTAGAAATGTCTGTGAGGAATTTTCTAGATTTGGTTAATGGGGGTGGGATGACCCACCCATTAAACTGTGGATGGCACCAGTGCAGGGCCCTGGGCTACATAAAGAGGAGAGAGCTAGCTAAACTCTACTTACTGACTAGTAATGTGACTAGCAGCTTCAGGATCCTGCTGCTATACTTTCTCCTCCATAATGGACTGCATCACCTCAAACTGCAAGCCCCAGCAAACTCTTCTTCCTCCAGTTGCTTTTGCCAGATATTTGCTACAACAATGAGAAGAGTAGCTAATTCAGTTGGCATGCATGTGCGATGGTTTGACTGTAACATGCCCCTGACCTAGTCATGAGTTTGAATAATTGATTCTCATCTGTTGGCCCTGTTTTGTGAGGTTGCAGAACTGTTAGGAGGTGGAGGAAGCTGAGGGCTTGGGGATGGGCCTTCAGAGGCATAGCTGGGCCCCACTTCCAGCTGATGTCTCTGTTTCCTGATCTGCAGAGATACTAAGCAAGCACCCTCAGGTTTTTACCTCCACCGCTGACAGGAGCTGGCTTTGCCATCATGCCTTCCCCTGCCTTGATGAACTATGAGTCAAGAGAAATTCTCCTCCTGTGAGTTGCCTTTTGCAGACATGTCATCAGTGATGAGAAAAGAGAATGATTCTTCCTTCCCCTCCTTTTTGTTCCATCCAGCCCCTGAGTCTAATGGACAGTCTCCACATTCAGAGCACGTCAGTCTCTGGATTCTCTGACCCTCAGGTCATCTCTGGAAACATCCAGAAGTGTGGCAAATTGATAACCAAGACTAATCATTATAATAAGCAATTGAAATTTCGTGTTTGTTTTGTATTTACAACAGACCTTAATTCAGGAAAGCCACATTTCAAGTATTTAATGGTCATCTACGCCTTGTTGGAAATCACCATGTTGGAAAATCAGCTTTAAGAGATCCGAGAATATGGCTGAGCACTGGAGATTAGTTCATTGTAGAGTGCTTGTCTAGCACATGCCCTAAGTTCAACCTCCAGAAGTTAAGAAAGAGAAAACACACACACACACACACACACACACACACACACATACACACATACACACATACACACACACAGACACACACACACACACACACACACACACACACACACACACACACACACACACAGACACACACACAGACACACACACACACACACACACACACACACAGACACACACACACACACACACACACACACACACAGACACACACACACACACACACACAGACACACACACACACACAGACACACACACACACACACACACACACACACACACACACACAGACACACACACACACACACACACACACACACACACACACAGACACACACACACACACACACACACACACAGACACACAGACACACACACACACACACACACACACACACACACACACACACAGACCACACACAGACACACACACACACACACAGACACACACACACACACACACACACACACACACACACACAGACACACACACACACACACAGACACACACACACAGACACACACACACACACACACACACACACACACACACACACACACACACACACAGACACACACAGACACACACACACACACAGACACACACACACACACACACACACACACACACACACACACACACACACACACACGGGTATTTATTGAATATACCAAGTAATTTTATTTTCAGAGGAATACTGCAAGGCAGCTGTTGTCTACTAAAGAATGGCCTGTCGTCCCTTTCCCCTAGGGTAAGAAGCGTCTTTCATCTCTGGGTGCTTCATCCAGTCTCACCCTGTTGCCGTTTGTGTCCCTCTTGTGGGTAATCCAGGATAATCCCTGTGTCTCAAGATCTTTGGTTTAGTTGCATCTGCAAAGCCTTCCTTACCCTTTAATATAACATTTATACGTTCTGGGAGTTAGGATGCGGACATCTCTAAAAGGGGACTATTATACAACTTATGTAGAAGTGACTTTTTTACAATTATATAGGGGAAGCTGTGAACTGAGCCTGCAGTTTTTGTGATTCCTCTTCTAACTCCAGTTAGTGCTGCTCACCTTGCTCCTTTGGGAGACTGTTTCCTTCATCCCAGCCCATCTGCAGCACTGACAGCTGCGGCAGAGGTACAGCCTTTCTCCTCCTTGTCCCACCCTCCCTTCCATCCCAGGTCTCTCATTGTCATGTGAGTTTGTGCTGGGAACTGCATGCTACTCTTTCCCTTCAGATCTAGAGATTTCTCAAGCCTTTCTTCTTGCTTTTAATCTTGGGTAAGAAGATGGAGGAAATGGCTAGAACCACTGACCAGAAGCGGTATCTACGCCCTTGTAGAGGGACCTAGAGGTATTTAGACCCAATACAATACCTTTGTCCTGCCTTCAAGACCAACTCTGTTCTACAGTGATCTGGCCAACATTGATCTTCAACCCAAGCTTGCTCTCTCAACCAAGTCAGTTCATTCCTAATAGAAATCGTTCAAGTTGGGGCGTTAAATTCTTCTTGTTGTTGATAATAGAAATAAAATTGAATTAATAAAGATTAGTGGACAGGGAAGCTTTCCTCAGAGACCTTATTTCTGACTTTTCTTGGTACCTTCAGGATCCCTTCCTTAGGAAAGGGGGATCTCTTCTTGTTCCCTTCAGACCACTGGGGAATGTTAATCGTGAAGCTGAAGGCCAGGCCTCTTCAGATACCCACAAGTCCTGTGTGCCTTTCTCCATGAGAGGAATGAAGAATCACAGATCCTTGATGGGACAGGAGAAAGGAGGCTGGGCATGGGATGGAGGGCTACAATAGGGGCTTGGCGGGCACTAATGGCTAAACAAATTGTTGGAATATAAGTTAGAAACTTTAATGTTACATTTTATGTATGCATGTGTATGCAAAAAAGAACACATGTAGGGACACTTAACTATTCCACAAAGTTTGGACATATACTGTGTACGGGTACTCTATGTAAGCTGAGAATACAGAAATGATTTTATTTCTACCCTAAAGGTTTCCCTAAGAGAAAAAGAATTGCTGAGAAGTTTGACAAATGTCTTAGGTGTTATGGTTGAATACAAAAATAGCACAGCAGGGACATATTTTGTTTGAGTGGGTGTGTCCCTTGGGTGGGAGTGTTTGCTCTCACCTCAGTATGTGAATACATTTGTATATAAGGTTTCTTAAGGGCACTTAAGTTATGATCACTCATTAGAGTTGGTCCTAATCCAGTATGATATGTCTTTATAAGAAGAGGAAATTGGGAGACTTCAGGGCTACACAGGCACAGAGGAAAGACCAGATGAACGCATGGGAAGAAGACAGACAACTACAAGCCAAAAACCAAGGACTCAGAAGAAATCAACCCTTCAACATCTCCATCACAGCCTTCCAGCCTCCAGAGCTACGAAGGGGAAAATGTTGTCTAGGCCCCTACTCTTTATTATTTGTTAGGAGGCTGTGGTATGCTCAAGGATGAAGGTCCTTTGCTCTCAGAAACCTTTTACGGATGAGACATTTGAAGTAGGTCTTAGTGAGAATCCAAATATCAATAGGTAGGGGGTGTGTGTGTGTGTGTGTGTGTGTGTGTGTGTGTGTGTCTGTGTCTGTGTAATGATTGGGGAATGGAGAAGGATGTTCCATGAAGGAATTTTCAGTGAAAAGCCTTGTTGTAAAATAGCACTTGGGTTACAAGAGTACAGAACATTCCATATGGCTGACAGAAGGAGTTAGGGACGAGAGATATGAGAGCAGACAGTTGAGTACAGGCTGAATCCAAAGATACTTACGGCTTTCTATTTTATCTTGTAAATGTCCAGATATCTTGAAAGCAGAATGCAACAAGATCAGATTCGAATTTTAGAACAAGGACTCTAAGTGGTGTGGAGGAAGGAGGAAGGAAGGCGACTAGGGACAACCCAGTCAGACAAAAGAAGCAGAGAGTAAAATAAAATTAGCCTGCTGAGTGTTTCTCTGCGGGAAACCCTGCTCCTAGGAAGCCTAGAGGCTGGCCCAGGGCTGGGCAAGGAGAGGCTTCAGGTATCAGTGTAGATAAGACACCTACAGGAAGATTGGGTAGGGAAGGTGGGCTGATGGGAGGAGCCGTCTGAGAAAGCCTAAGCCAGCTCGGGGTGGGCATGTCCCAGAACAGGAACTGTGCCTAGGGAAGTTCCTGCTCAGACAAAAATAGTCTGTCTTTAGCACCCAGATATGCAAAGTTGTTGGCTACAAACAGCCCAGGGCACTGTAGCCTGGGTGTTAGCATCAGATATGTCCAGAGGTGCCATAACGGGGGGTGGGGGGGGGCTGTCACCAACTGAGCCTCTCACATCAGAGTCTCCTGCAGGAGATCTGAGAGCTTCAGCTTAGCCCGCAGGGCCAAGTCTGAGCTAAGGTGTAACTGGAAAATAGAGCAGTGTGGAAGGGTTTTCCTTCATTTGCATTCCCTGTCTGGGACTCTCCAGACCCATGCTGAAACAGTTTTCTGAAGCCAAGGGCTTCCTCTGTTCCCCTCGATCATGTGATTGCTGCCCCATTCCTCTTTTCAGGTGGGTCAGGATGTCCTCTTCCATTCTGGGATACCACAGCTCAATAGATGCATGAAACAGTTCAGGCTGCCATATCAGACAGCACAGACTGGAGCTTGAGTAGCAGGCTTTTATCTCCTCATAGTTCTGGAGACCGGAAGTCTGAGCTTTCAGGATTCAATAGAGCTGGCTTCTTCTGAGTTCTTTCTCATTGGCTTGCAGACAGCTATCTTCTCCCTGTGTGCTCACCTGGTCTTGCATGCATATCCCTGGAGTCTCCTCATGTTGTCAGACTTCCTTTGCTTACAGGGACATCCATCAGAATGGATTATATCCTATTTAATGACTTTATATTTAACTAATTAGTTATCTCTTTGAAGGCCCTGTGTCTAAATGCAGTTGCCTTTTGTCAGAATATCAGCATATGGACTTTTGAGGGGAGCACATGTCAGTCCACAGTAGTGATCGCTCTCATTTTGTTGAGACTGGTGTCATTCTATTATGGTCTTTCAGTTTTAGTTTCTTATCCCCCAGGACTTCCCTGCTGTTCTGCTTCTGGTTTTTGTTTTGTTTTTGATGAAGATAATGATGGTGGTGGTAGTGATGATGATGATGATGATGGTGATGATGATGGTGATGGTGATGATGATGATGGTGATGATGGTGATGATGGTGATGGTGGTGATGGTGATGGTGATGGTGATGATGATGATGATGGTGATGATGAAGATGATGATATGATGGTGATGATGATGGTGATGGTGATGATGATGATGATGGTGATGATGATGATGATGATGATGATGATGTGTGTATGTGTGTGTGTATGACATTGCGTGTATTTGAAAGTCAGAGAATAACTTGTGGAGTCAGTTCTCTCTTTTGTCTTTACATGGTGTCCTATACTGCTGAGATGAAACACCATGACCAAGACAACTTAGGGAGGGAAGGGTTTATTTCAGCTTACACTTTCAGGTAACACAGTCTGTCACTGAGGGAAGTTAGGGCAGGCACTCAAAGAGGGCAGGAACCTGGAGCCAGGAGATGATGCAGAGGCCATAAAGAGGTGCTGCTTACCGGCTTGCTCCCAATGGCTTGCTCAGCCTGCTTTCTTCTAGAACCCAGGACCACCTGCCCAGGGGTGGTCCACTCACTTTGAGCTGGGCCCTCCCACATGAATCATTAATTAAGAAAATGTCTTATGGCTGGATCTCATGGAGGCATTTTCTCAATTGAGGTTCCCTCCTTTCAGATAGCTCGAGTTTGTGTCAAGTTGGCATAAGAATAGCCAGATCACATGGGTTACAGAGATCAAATTTACTTTTTTCTCCTTCCTGAGGGTCAATTATTCATTATCTTCCATTATTCGCCAGCTTATGAGTTCTAGGACTAATTTGTAAGAAACTTTCTTTCAAATTTACTTTCAACTTTCCTATTCATTACACTACATGAAATGCTTAGTCTTTTTTTTTTTTTTTTTAAGACAGGTCATCATTATATATACGTATCCAAGAGAATCTTGAACTTGCTGTGAGCCTTCTGCCTCTGCCTCTCAAGTGCCGGGTTACAGATGTACACCGCAACACTCTGCTTATCCACTGTTTAGGGTCAAACTCAGGCCTTCATGTATATGAAGCAAGCACTCTGAGCTGCACTGAGCTGAACACCCTAACCCTCCTTTCTGTTTTCCTGTCATCTGCATGTGTACCTTATTTTATATACAATTACAAAATAGATTTGTTCTTAAGAACAAATGTATTCATTTAAATAGATTTATAGCTCGTTCCCTTTCAAATAAGTTCTGCGATGTTGCTGTGTACAGATCCGTGTGTCGGTTAGCTCTTGCTAATGGGTTACAAGGTGGACACATCAGCATCATCCCTAGGAAGATTATTAAACGCTAGGCCTGAAGGGATAGCACGGCTGGTGTGGCAGAGGGGCAGCCCAGAGGACAACTTGTTTTAAGTCCGTTCTTTCAAACTTCTAAGAAAGTCAAAGGCTCAGGCTCAGGAAAGCTCAAGCAAGCACTAACAAGTAAAGTGTCTCTCAGCAGTCCTCCTTGTCTGGCCTCAGGGAAGAGCGGGGACCACTCCATGATCACTGGAATGGCCAGCACTCTGGCTGCAGAGGCAGCCACTGCCCCTGCAGAAGGGGCTTTCGTTACAGTGTCTCCTTCCCTAGCTTCGTTCTCCGCTTTCACTGCTTTCTGGCTTCCTAGCTTGTGCTCACAGTCCTCGAAGAACGCTTGATTCTGTACAAAACCGAGTTCTCCTCTGAAATCACTGGGCTACCTGGCCCTTGACCCCTGGTCTGATCAGTGATATCCAGGGTAGCTTGATCATAAAACTCAGGGACTGTGCAATTTTGCAGGTATCAACACAGATATCTTCAGAAGAGGCCCATGGATTGGCAGGCACTGAGAATGTCTCTGCAGTCCATCCACTCTGGCATGGTTTTAGGAAGCGGAATCAGTTTTCTTGGACCACTGTAACAGGACATCCCAGACATAGGGGCTTAAGACCCACACATCGGAAGGCTGAGGATGTAGCCAGTTGATAGAGAGCTTGCTATCACATATAAAACCTGGAGTTTGCTCCTCAGCACTGTATAAGTCAATAATGGTTTATGCCTATAATGCCCGCATTTGGGAGGTGGAGGCAGGAAGATCAGAACGTCAAGGCAATCTCTGACTATACAGGAAGTGTGAGGCCCTGTGCCCGGTTCATCTAGTTCCTTCAAACATAACTGACATCACTCACAACATTCTCTTACCCTCTCCTGAGCCTTTCTGGAAACTTCCGTGGGATGGGTCACGTACCTCCGACACTGACACTTTGCTCTGGGTCTCCTTCTCTGTTTATCCCTTCACGGCTTGCAATTGTTTCATGCAATCTTGTGTAGCATTACAAAAATCATTGTTGAGTAGAATTTAAAGTAAAATAAATTGTTCTATGCTATCTTCTCTAGGTCACTTACAGTAAAGCATTCCATAAGGTTTCTTTCAGTCAAGAAGAAAAAACAAACAAACAAACAAAACCCCAAAAAAACAACTTTTTTGTTTTCTTGCTCATAGGCCTTGACTCTTAACTCCTTCCTTTTGAAGCTCAGATTGATTTTAAGTACTTCCCTCTTAATGCTTAAGCTTGCATTTTTGCAAAAATGAGCTCATAGTTTCATCTAAGCCTGCTTACCCGAGGAGATTTACATTTTCTTATGAGCATTTACAAACGTCTAGAACAGTTTCTAAACTGAGATATGGTATGGTTGCTCTTATCTTCCGAGCAGCGTTTGCATATTAAAAGAAGAACTAGGGGAGGGTGGTGACAACCAAGAAAAAATCAGTGAACTCAGTGGAGGGGAAGGGTTGTTCTTGGAAAAATATGATTGGGAGGGGCATTTTTTTCTCTCCCAACCATGAGAGTGAACCCAGAGCCTGTGCTTGAACACGGGTGCTCTGTGCCTCCTGGTTAGAACACAGTGTTATAACAACTCCCCACTCACTCTGATTTTGCAAAGTGAATGAATCACAAGGTTGGAAGAAAGAACATGGCAAAATAGAAATAAAAACGCAGCTGGACTGGCAGCATGAGGAGGTTCCTTTAGTTACACACAAGACTAACATCATGCCTCATGAAAAGCAAAGTTTCCCTAATCCTCCAAACCCAAACCAAAGCCTGTGTTTTCACACTGTCAAACTAAGATTTCTGAGGTCAGCTCTGGGGAGGAGGGGATGATAGGGACTGGGAGAAACTCTTCTTCAGGGAGAGACAGCTAGCTACAACTCAGCCTATATTTCTGCAAGGGAGAGCTGCGCACTTATATCTCAGATGTTCACGTTCCTTACGTGCATTTCCATATAACCCATACACATGCCCCCGTATGCTTTAATAGTCCCTAGATTACATATACTACCCAATGCTATGGAAGTAATTGTTATACTGTGTTGTTTAGGGAACGACAAGAAAAGCCCTGTCCATATTCTGTTCTGTTCTGTCAAAAGAAAAAAAGAAAAAGAAAAAGCTGATGGGATTTATTTTTTTTCTTTTCTTTGTTGTGTTGTTTTGTTTTGTTTTTTGAGACAGGGTCTGTCTTAGAGTTTCTGTTACTGTGATAAAACATCACAACTGAAAGCAACTCTGGGAGAGAAGGTTTTATTTAGCTTAAACTTCCATACCAGTCCATCACCGAGGGGAGTCAGGGCTGGAACTCAAACAGGGTAGGAACCAGGAGGCAGGAACTGGAAGTGGAGGAGTGCTGCTTACTGGCTTGCTCTCTGCGGCTTCTTCAGCCTATAGCGCTCAGGCCCAGGGGCCAATGGTAACACCACCCACAGTGGGCTGGGCCCTCCCACATCTGTAGTAATTAAGAAAATGCTCTGCAAGCTGCCTACAGGTTAATCTGGTTGGGGCATTTTCTTGGTTGAGGTTCTCTTTCCCAAATGACTCTAGCCTGTGTCAAGTTGACTTAAATATCAGCCAGCACAGGGTTTTATATAACTGTGGCTATCCCAGAACTCTCTATGTAAATCAGGGTGGTTTTAAACTCATAGAGAGATCTGTCGGCCTCTGCCTCCTGAGGGTGTGGTCTACTGTGTCAGGCCTGGGGATACACAGGGCTAACTGCATTGCCTCTGTGTGTATGTGTGTGTTGTGTAGGTCAGAAGTCAACTGTGGGTATCTTTGCCTATTGCAATCATCCATTTTTCGAGACAGTCTCTCATTGAATCAGGTATTTGCTGATTCAGAAAGATTAGCTGGCCAGCAAGCTTAAGGGATCCTATTGTTTTGCTTCCCCAGTGACAGGATTACAGGCATACACCACCATGCCTGACTTTTGATATTGGTGCTAGGAGTCCAATCTCGGTCAGCATACTTGGCTGCCAAGTACTTTACCAGCTGAGCTATTTCCCAGTGCTGTCCTGTTTTACTAGGAACAAAACCCAGAAGAATTGAAGTTAGACTTTATATTAGTTACCTTTGTTTTTTTCCTGTGATAAAACACCATGGCCAGAGCATCTTATAGAAGAAGGAGTTGATTTGGGTTTATGGTCCCAGAGGCATAAGAGTCCTCCATCATGGCAGGGGCACATGAAGCAAGGAACAGATATGGTGGCAGGTGCAGGAAGCTGAAGGCTCATATCTTGAACCCCAAGGACAAATCAGAGAGTGCACTGGGAATTGCATGAGGCTCCTTTAAACTCTCAAAACTCACCTCCAGTCTCATACTTCTTCCAACACAGGCACAGCTCTTAGGTTCCCCCCCCAAAGCATCATCAACTGGGGACCACTATGGGGGACATTTTATTCAAACCACCAGAGAGCCAAACAAGGAGCTCCTGGTAGAGCGGGGCAGCTAGAGACATAGACTTGAGGTTCTCTCTGCTTTTGAGGTTCACCTTCCCTTGGAATCTCTCTTTAATCATCCCTGCTAATGTCTACAGGGTTGGACTTCCAGGCTCTTCGCTTCTGTCCTTTTACACATAGCTAAGAGAAACTGAAAACTTTAGTCACGTGTTCATACTAGACCAGGGAAAAGCAAAAGGGAGGTTGGTGGGTGCCAGGAATCTGTCTCCTAAGGTAAGGGCCTGTGCATCTTTATCTGCATTGCCTCCATCGCTGGCCTGTCTGGAAGTCATCCCATTCTGTCCATCTACCTCCTTCAAACTAGAGCAGGCCCCTGAGAGAGAAGGAATTCTTCCCGCCTGCCTGAGAACTACCATGTCAGATCTGGTGTCCTATCTACAAATCTACATTTCCCCCAGTGATAACACAAAAATCCAATTCTGTCTCATGAAGTTCCTCACCCGTCTCCACGTTCACGCTGTCTTTTCCCGTTTCTTTCTTAAAGGGTGTGGTGATTGACGCAAGTACCATCTAGCTTCTGCTTTGTTTTTTCCTGAAGCGCGGGGGGGGGGGGGGGGGGGGGGGCGGTGGAGTGGGGGGTGGGGTGGGGGGTGGGGGGAGGTGGGGGGGGGGTGGGGGGTGGGGGGGGGTGGGAGGTGGGGGGAGGTGGGGGGGTAAGAAAAGGCATTTAGGGGTGGGGATTGCACAGCTAAGGTGGTCAAAGATGGTGCAGCAGTGCTCCTGGGGATTGTATTAGGAACTGGGACTGGGCAGGGCAGGGAGCCGTGGGGCTGGCGCTCCCCACACCCTCATGGATGACACGCAGACTCTCTTGTGTGTACCATTACAGTCCTGCCAGGAAGCCCCTAACATCTAATCTAATCCCCGCACTTTTCTCCACTACAGGTTCCTGTGATGGAAAGTTTGGCGAGCCTTTAATTTCATGTTCCTGCATGTCTCTGTGTATTGTTCCTGTGTTTGTGTCCCATTCCGACCACCCACGCTGTTTGCACACGTAGGATAGGACAGATGTCTGACAAAAGCTTCCCCAAGCTCTGACTTTAGATCAGCCAGGAGGACGACTTTCTCCATTCTATTAAGCCCAGACTCTCAAGTATGTCTCTGTACAGTCTGTCCTGATGTTCTGAATTTTATATGCATGTATAAACGTATGTTTGTGTGACCACTGCATGCATACTTTGATTTATTTACAAAATGTGTTATATACACAACTTCATGTGCTGCTTTTGCATTTTTTCTCCCTACTAATCCTTCACCTTAGGGCTCATTCTCTGTATGTATTTCAGGATTCTCTCTTTTATTTCCTTGTGGCTGTATCATATTTCATTATATAGGTAGACTATAATTTATTTAACTAATCCTTTTACAGTAAAAGTTGTTGTTTTTAGCTTTTTGCTATTACAAACCACACACATGGTATTATAAATGATACCTGGTTAGTTTTTGTCAGCTTGACACATGCAAGAGTTATCTGGAAAAAGCTAACCTCCAGCTGAGAAAATGCCCCCAGCTAGCTTGACCTGTAGGCAAACCTGTGGGGATTTTCTTAATTAGTGATTGGCCACTTTGTGGGTAGTACCACTCCTGGGCCCCTGGTCCTGGGTGCTATAAAGCAAGCTGAGCAAGCCATGGGGAGCAAGCCAGTAAGCAGCACTCCTCCGCAGCCTCTGTTTCAGTTCCTGCCTCCAGGTTACCACCTTGAGTTCCTGCCTTGAAGTCCCTGGGTGATGGACCGCAAACTGTAAGATAAAATAAACCCTTTCCTTCCCAAGTTGCTTTTGGTGTTTATCACAGCGATAGAAGCCTAAGACATGTACGTATTTATATATAAAAACGAAGGAGTACCTGTAACTAAAACACACACCTCCCTACTCTGCCTTCCATGCTTAAGTCCCGAAGCACTCTCCCCACACAACTGTCCTCGTATGCCACCAAATGTTAATGACTCTCAAATCCACCTTCCGTCCCAGAACAGATAATTGACAGACTGGTAGATATCCCTACCTGGCAACGTCAAAAGCACCTCACCTTAAGGTGGGCACATTTTAATGTACCTCTCCACGCACAAATCGGCTTCCTCAGTTGCCTTCATCTTCAGCCCCACTCTCTCCATACCCTCTCCCCACCATCATCAAGTGTTGGATATCCACCTCCTTAGCACCACTCACTCCTGCTCCCCCATTCCCACCTCATTGTGAGTTTTTCAGATGATACCCTCCTCTCTTGACTGAGCAATTGCATTGGCTTCGCTGTCATTTTTACTCCTCCTCTTCTGATTCCTCTTCACACCGAAGCCATAGGATCTCAGGTATAAATCTAATGGAATGATTGCAAATCCTTGATTCTTTCCGTCGTTCTGGACGTGGACTCCATTGGTCACTATGTCTCCAGGACTGTCCTCCCTAAGCCTGCCTCTCCAGCCATGATGCACTTCCCAGATTCCAAGAATTCCCCTGGCTCCCATCCTTTCCTCATGTACCTCCTTCGTGAAATAGAATTTCCTGATTTCTCCCTCATACTGAACACCTATATTTCAAGGTGAGGTCAAGGTGACCTTTCCTATTTGAATCTCTTCTCTAGGTAGAATGGAACAATCCCTTTATTCATTTCCACTTATAATACTTTGTCTCTTTTCTTGTCTATCAGACTCGAATCAGCTCACTCCTCAGTGTACGGCCTGTAGAATGTATTTAATAACTGTTTGATGGATGAATAAGTCAATAAATTAATAATAAATAAACCCTGCTTCTTTGCCTTCCAGTGAATCAGTCAAAAAGGAGAAACTGTGACAGCTGTATGAGTACTCAGACTTCCAGGGAGTTATGAATGTCACCTCCTGGGGGAGGGAGTGCACACAGACACTTGGAAACTCGAGTGCTCTGTAGCTAGTTCTGATCAAGGGATCAGCCTTGGGAGATGCGGGTACACTCATGACCCCACAGGCCGTCTGTGTCCTAGGAGTGATGCAAGGTATCCTGTGGTCCAGAAAGGAGGCTGAGTACACTTGTATCCATCTTCCTCTTAACTGGATGGCATGGGGACTCCTCTGTGCATCTTATTTCTGCAGTTCTTCATCACGATCTCCAGCTGTGGATTTTGGCTGCTCAGGGATCTAGTGGTCAGTAGCTTTCTGTGCAGGACCGTCTTCCCAGATGATGTTGGGCCAATGCATCAGGTATGGAGGTTTCTGCAATGGTGTCCAATGTTCCTTCACCCCTATGGGGTATGTTTGGAGCTAGGAGCAGCAGGAGATTAGAAAGATCCCTGGACATGGACAAGCCCAACCATTTGCCTTTCTCCTCTGAGGACCAGATGACCACTAAGGCATTCTGGCTGTGACTCTGGGGATGTCTTGGCTGCAGAGGAGTTGTTTCAGACAGAGTCCCTGGATAAGAACAAGGGAACAATAAGAATGGGCTCTGGGAATGAACTTGTCTTTCATCTGTGTTTCACAACTGCTGTCTGTGTGCTTCATTGAATCTCAGTCTTCAGCCCCCTGAACTTCACTGTTTTGAACTCTTTTCCTAAGCCCTCCTCTTGTGTCTCCCCAGAACTGTTCCAGAGTCCTGTGCTGAGCCCCATCCTATCTCCAGAGCCTCTAGTGGGCAACTAGCTGATCTGAGGTATCAGATGAAGCTGAACCCATAAAGGTCAGATTTGTGGCTCTTCTCCACCTGCACGATGGCTGTGCCTTGCAATAAGGGGTCAGTACCCAGAGCTCTGTACCCGAGAAATCAAGGAGGGAGAGTCTGGGCTTTACCAATGTAAGTTGGCCTCTGAGGATGGCTGAGTTCACGAACAGACCCCTGTCTATAGATCAGACTACAGGATAAGTGAGAAAGGGAAGAGAGGTACCCCAAAAGATCTAGGTATCAGGGACAGGACTCCCTGGGAGTGGAGGAGGGTTATTCATGGAGGAGGAAGCTTGCAGCCTGGACAATAAGGCTGGCCTTCTCTCTTTACCTGTCATTCAGTGCCTGAGTCTTGTCCTCTGCTTACTTTATGACAAGGGGGCCACTCACTCTCTTGTAGGAGACATGGCAGAGCTCTTCTGTCTACTGTGCTCCACTTTGGTGGGGCCATCTTGGGGAACGGCCTGGCTCCCCCTGGCACAGCAGCTTCCTTCTTCCCAGTGACATCACCTGGGAGGTGAGTTCTGTCCCCAGAAAGAGGCTCTCTTTTGTGGTATATCTTTGTTTTCCATGTAGAAACTCAGCTCCTGGCCTGGGAGTACCACTTATCTTCCAACCTCAACAGCCTGGTGGAATGTGGAAAATTTAGTGGGGGCAGACAGATGAAGGGATAGGAATCACAATTTCATGTAACCACAGAAGTTGTGTTAACTCGCCCCAGAGAACTGATTTCCTGAAATCACACCAATGCTAAGCCTTACACATCTTGGCCTGCAACATAGGTATTTGCTAGACTGGGCGAGGGAGACAGGCACACAGCGTCTGAATACACTCTCAGAGGTGCAGGAGTCTTGTGTGCAGTTGAGCTCAGACCTGCAAGTCCCCATCACTCTCCGAGGCTGGTAGATGTCTTTTAGAGTGGATAACATTTTTGTTTTTCCTGATTGGATGAGCCACAGACATGAGTCTATACGTTACGCTACATAGAGAGTTCACAGTCTCTCAGAGAGGTAGGTTGTGTGTGTGTGAGTGTGTGTCTGCGTGTGTGTGTGGGGGGGGGAACCATAGACTCTCAGAGTGTCAAAGGAGGGGTAGCAGCTGATTCACTCAGGTGCTACTGAAGGTTTCTTCAGAGTGGCTCTCAGGCTCTGGAATCTGAGGGTCAACTACATTTTCAAGCCAGCGTCCTTCTCAAATGGTCCTGAACATCTTGCCAGGAGTTCCACCTGCTGCTACACATCTATATCCATCGATATCCAAACAAATGAGGCAACGAAACAAGCCTGAGACATCTGTACCTCCATGCTTCCTGTGGTCCCAGATCTCTAAAGGACAGCCCTTCTCACCTCACACAGAGTGACGGGCATTCTGGTTCCCATGCCCATGTTAGGGTACCACAAACGGCAAAGTCAGTCTACAAGGTGGTTGCAGGCTTTGGTCCTAGAGTCCCCCCTGCAGTCCCTTACCTGATTTCCAGAGCCCTCCATCCCATTATCACTGAGGATCGGCAGTCTGGTTAAACCTCAACTAACTTGATTCCATCAGTTATCCACTCCATCTTTATCTTACCCTGAAGATAAATTTTATATGTAATATAGTAAGAAATTAATCTTCCCTATAGACTGTTTAAGCTTTTACCCTGAGCTACTGGGATATAATTTTAGAACCTTCCATGCTAGGCATGATAGGAATGTCTATTTGCCTAGGGGCGTTGGTCACCAGACAATCTAACAAAGCAATTCACCACGGAGGCTAAGAGCCAAGCGTGATAATGTCTTTCTCCAGAGAACTGTAGATTAAAGGTATCAACCCAACCTTTGGACGGTCTCGGAACTCAAGGCTAGCCATGTGGGTGGCAGCATGTGATTGAGCTCCAATAAAAATTCCAAGGCTTGGGTGAATGTTCATAACGCATGAGGAAACACGGCCTTCATTCATAAGAGACGTCATGCGTCTCTGAATTCCTAGGTGCTTCTTCTCCAGGATGACTTTAATCTGTATCCTTTCCCTACACTAAATCATTGCTAGAAGTGTAACAGTTTCAAGTGTGTTCTGCGGGTCCTTATTGTAAATTATTGCAACAGTGGGCAGATTTCAGAATCCTTCAAACTTGGCACCTGGTGTCAGAGTGGAGGCAGTCTCTTTGTGGACTGTGTTCTCTCTAAATGTACGCTTGGTTAAACGCTCACATACTGTTCAAAGTCTGTGTAATTCGACAAGATAAAATACCAACTGGTTAGGAATTATGAGGTTTGAGGAAAGCAGAGTAGGAAAATCAGCTGGAGCAAAGAGTCAGTGTTGAAGCTGCATCTGCTTGTGCTCTGACCCTGCCTGAGGTGGTCGGGCTTCCTAGCAGTGACTGAGAAAGCATGACAAACTACTCTGAAAGTACAGGCATGCCCAGGGAAGGCAATTTTTTTACCTCTCAAGAGGACAGAGTGTGATAGTAACAAAGAGCATCGTGGTCATATCTCTTCCATGGCTCGGATGAATAGTCCCACTTTATCACACCCTTCTATACCAGCTATGGGCTCTGTAGCAAAACATCTTAGTGGGCAAGTCTGCACAGTCCCCTTTGATATGGCTTGGGTTTCATCATTCTTACTATGCAGCTTTCCCAGGTTAATGATTCACAGTGGGGGCCCTTCTTTCCTCTCCCAACTCTAAAGAGCTTCTGTGCCAAAGCAGGCCATGATTACTGTCAGGGCGGATAACATTTTTGTGGGGCTAAGTCATAAAGAAGGAGATAAGCACAGTTTTAAAGGATTTTCAGTGGAGTTGGGGAAGGCTTTATAAAAGGGAATCCACCACCCTCCATAGAAGTCTGGGAATTCCACCTGCCAACTCCTGAGTGGAGAATGTCCACAGGACCCTTTGGGCTGAAGAATTGCCTTGGGGTTCAGCTGAACTGCTGAAATGGGCTAGCCCAGTCCAATTTTCATTGTATTAGGGTTCTTGCAATATTTCCACTGATGGAAGCCTCCATTTTTTTATTGTTTGTTTTTGAATTATTTGTGTGTATGGTGCTTTGCCTACACATATGTGACCTTCTGAAAAATGAAATGGTTGGGATCAGGTGTTTGCCCCTCCCCCACCCCAATGCAGTCATTTATAATGACTTCAGAGATTATTAATCTTAAGAAAGTTCTCCCCACCCCTTCTGCCCTGCCTACTGAGTGTCCCTAATTTTCTACTTCTCCTTTTGTCCCGTAATTTCTTTTTCTAGTAGTTTTATTTTTATTTATTTATTTAATTTTTTTGTGGGGTGGGGAATTCCCAAGGCTTTCCCTACTTCTTAAATACTTCCATAGAATGAGAGAAGATGTCTCTATGGCTGGTGTACCATTCTCCATAAACAAGGGGAACCTCTGAGACCCAGGAACTGCTGTCTCACAGTCTCACAGTGGCTGTTCTAGACTCCAAGTCACCTCAGTAAGCCAAGATGAGGCTCTCACACAACTATCTGTCAGAAGAAAGATACAGCCCGTAGAACAGAGTGTTATGGAGCTTCAGGGAGCCATTGTAAGTGACAAGGTCTTTGGAGAACTTGACAGAGGAGATAGAGCATTTTGTATGTGGTTATAGAAGAACCACAGCCTTTACGGACAAAGGGGAGGGGAGATGGTTGCCTTAGAAAACGAGAAATGAGATTGCCTTCTCAAGCCAAAGTATGAAGTTCAGACTTCATACATGAGAAATGGAAATTACTTGTAAATAAGTGACTAATAAAATGAAGGTTTATACCTTATTAAAAAATTAAGACCATGAGGAATGGACATTTTGCAGCAGAAAGACACAGAAAGACACATACACCCTGACCATACCAGCTGAGTTCTCTATGAGTTCTGAGTTCTGAGTTCTGAGTTCGAGGGCCAAGCAGAAGGAGCCATGCTACAGAGACAAACATGCTAGACTGTTGTTGGGTTGTTCAATACTCAGCTCATCTCCTTTCCTCGAGCACCATGCTCCCAGGCAGCCTTCTGTTGATAACTCCCCACACTGACTGTATACAGGGAGAAAATGTCAGGGTGGTAGAATAGCAGCTGGCATATTTGACCTGAACACCATAACCAAAGGGCATTTCCTGCCTTGTGTTTCTGCTCCTTAATTCTGCTTGGTTTTCCTACAAAGTACTTCATTACTTGGTGATAGATATTTACTGCTTCTTGTGCACCTTTCCCTACCTTTACCCCAACAATAATGAGAGGCCCATGTTTTCCTCTTCACCTCTATATTCCACACCTGGAATGGTACCTTGTATTTAATGAGGCTTAATATTTGCAGGATGAATAGCTGATTTCATGTCAGCTGATGACAGTTGTGATAAAATGAAGAATGCTTGCAGATTCTGATCAATTCTGGGATATTGACAGTTTACTGCGAAGACTTGGAGCCCAAACAGCATTGAGTTAACTAAGAAAAATACCAGCATGTGCAAAGCTGTCTGGGTGGCCAGCCCGTTCTCAGGCACTCCGCTCTGTTTCCCAGTTTTTGCTGTGTGCACCTTCAGTCTCAAATACAAATCAATAATAACAAATGACTACATATGGTAATTAATAATGACACCAACTATAGTAATGGCAGTTACTAAGCACTTTCTGTGTGTCAGAACATCTCCAGATTTGACCCTATTAGACTACAAAACATTGAATTGACACCCCACCAACAAGTTACCAGAAGACATTCCATCTCACCGAAATCAGAAAGGCTATCGTCAAGAAAACAAATGACAGCAGATGCTGATGAGGGTGTGGGAGAAGAGGAACCCTTCTTCCCTCACTGGCAAGAATGTAAACCATTGCAGCCGCTGTGGAAATCAGTATGGAGATTCCTCAAAAACCTAAAAATAGAACCACCATACTAGCATTCTTGGATGTACTCAAAGGAACTGAAGTTAACACGTACAGAAGAACTTGCACATATGTATTTGATAGCACAGGCTTCACAATGGCCAGCCAGGAAACAGAGCTAACCTAGATGTTCATCCACAGATGGGTGCAGAAAGAGACTGGCACACACATACACAGTGGAATTTTGTACAACGGCAAACAAAGATGAAATCACGATATTTGCAGAAAAATGAACAACAATGGGAAATTTTTAAGCAAAATAAGCCTGACCCAGAAAGATAAAAAAACCACTGTATATTTTCTCTCATACTCACAACCTAAGTTTAAATGTGTGTGTGTGTGTGTGTGTCACAGGACTGGAAAGGGTGTCAGGAGAGGGGAGGGAGATATTTCAAGTGAGGTGGAAAGTAGAGAAGGTAAATGGAATGTATGCAGCTGGAAAACAGAAGCAGATTAGTTGGGGGATGGGAACGATTGAGAACGAAGAACGCCTTATGTGTGCTAAGACCACCATGATGAAAGCCATTACTTCATTAACCAAAACAATATTTTTAAAAAAGAAAAGACAACAAAACAAAGCAAGTAACACTAAAAAACCTGATTTGGTCCCAACTTTGCATTAAATTTTGTGGGTTTGAAATTGCTCTACATTCTGGACCTGTGGATTTTTTTTTTTTTAATTTCTAAGATAAGTGGACAAGCTCAGTAGAATCTAATTTTTTTAATGTTCTCGGAAGCACCTCCTTTCAAACAAGCCTACCTCTGAGTGTTGTGGTTCCCCCTACCCCAATCCCCAGCTCTCTGGACTGGTACCTGTGCCCTGCCGCAGTCTGTGGGAAGCCCAGGAGAACCTGTAAAAAGCTGGTGGAGCCCTGCTCAGACTCCCTAGCGCCCAAGAAGAAAGCAGACAGTGTCATTTCATGGCTTTGCTCAGGGGAAACAAACCTTTTGTGTCTGGAGTCAAAAGGCGTCACTTGGCTAGGGAGCTTCCTCTCCGCTCTCACAGAACTGAAGAGCAGGCTGCAGTTTTCCAGTTCACAGCAGAATCACCTTGCGTGATGAGCAGGGGGTCCCTAAGCTCCATCCTCCACACCTTCATCCTGAGTCAGTGGGTATGAAGCGAGGCCAGTGGCACCACCAGAACTTTAACCATCTCTGTGTGACTCTAGAGCAGGTGGGACAAAGTCTGCACTTTATTAATAAGAGCAATTAACATGAGAGGATCAGAGGACATAGATAAGTTGAGGAAGCCACTTCGGGGTTCAGGGAGATGTGATACTGATGAGACAAGGACTTAGTTGTTCAGAGGTGTAGCTGGGGGAACAGCCTTGGGAGTGACATCTCTGAATGCTTAAAGGTCAGTCTGGTGAACAGGCTGCTGGCACGGGAGACATGGAGCTGGGCTGTGCCTTCCAGTGCCAATGCTTCTCCACCAGGCTGATGGGTGCTTTGGGCTTACCTTCCTTATGCTAGAGATTTCTGGTATCTTCTTCTTTTCAATAATCTCAGTGTCTGATTAATGAGGGGCCAGCAGGTTTTCATAACACAGCCTTCAGTAACCACCACAGCTCACAGTCCCTGAGACCTCATCAAGCATTGTGTCAACTTTGTTTTCACCTGTAGAGTGCACGTGTGAAAATCCTGTTCTGCAAAGGAAGGAGCCAAGCAGTTTACTTCCGGTTGTATGGCTTTCCCCGTTGCCAGTTCCACCACCCACCTCAGGCCTCAGGGCAATGCGTTGCCCATGAAAGCCAAGGGTCGCCCCTTACTTTCTCAACACATGCAAACCTTTCTACACCTCTGCCTGTTTGTTCTGGTTTTTAACAGAGGACCATCTTGTGATCTAAGACCAGTTCCGTTTTTGGGGCTGTGGATGTCATCTGCCTACAACCTTCTAGGGGAGGAGTGGGCAGAGGAGAAGCTTCACTCCACGCCTCGTCTCCCCTCTGCCTCTGTCTTCAATGCCTCCCCGTGGCTCCTTTCCTCTGCACGTGTATACAGCCGTCCTTCTCCCATCACCACTAACAAGCCCTTCCGGGTACACTGTGCTTTCCACTTTCTCATCTCTCATTTCCCTTTCTCATCAAAGGTGACCTTGAGAGAGTATGACTCATAATCTCTTGGTCAGGTCTGCAGAAGGCCTCTTGGAGAAGCACATACTCACACGTGGGTAAACTTTGTCACTCTGCATTAGAAAGCACATGCATAAACTCTTGCTCTCAGCGGGTCTTCCTTTTTGAGCCCCTCTCTTCCTCTTAACCTTCATGATTAAGCCATATCACGACATCTTCAGTAGCATTTCTGATTGTGCTTTACATGCTGCCTAGTCCTGAAATTTTCAGTGTCAAAATGATCAATCCGGTCCCTAAAGGCTGCAGAGGATCCCCCAGGCTCCTGTGTAGAGCTATGTCTCCATTCTTAGTCTTATCTTACCCTCTTTTCTGTCTGCCTTTCTTGCTTCCCCTGTGCCTCAGTGTGCACTGACCTCTTCCCCACCTCTGTGATGGCACGCCCTCATCCCTCTGCAGGGATACTCTTTTATCCTCGGTTCCATGATAATGCCTTTGGGTGCAATTCAACAACTTGCAGATTATTTCGGTTCACTCCAGCCACCTTCATGGTTCAATCGGATAATCACCCTTTTAACACAGACACTTAAAAAGGAAAAAGAAAAGGGGAAAGCATTGTCAAATGCACAGGCTAGTCCCACAATGGAGGATGCATGCATGCCAACATGTTTGTCTTCAGAGGCTGACGACCAACTTGGAACGTACTCCCTAACACTTCCTCGGGGACCGTGGCTTTGCCACGTGGCTTCCCATCCTTCAGATACAAAGAGCAGCTTTTCCTGCTCCCTCCTCCCTAGGCCTTATATAAGAAGAGGAAATTTCTCATTGACTTATTTGCTTTTAAAGACCCAGATAGAAGAAAAAAGATATCTAAACTTTACTGGTTTGTGGAAATTATCATGCATAATATCTTAGTGTGTTGTGGTGGCAGATTTTGGTTGTCAACTTGGCATTAGTAAGGAACAACTTTGCATGTGTCTGAGCATTTTCAGAGGGTAAACTGAGGAGGTAAGAGCTGTCCTGAATATGGGCAGCATCATCCTTTTAAGTTGGGTCCTGGACTGAATAAAAAAAGAAAGAGCCAACTGAGCACCGACATTCACCTCTTTCTTCTTCCTGGTCTACCACAGAGCCACCCACTGCTATGTCTTCCTTGCCATGTTGAACTATATCTCCTTAAACTGTGAGCCAGGATAGTCTTCCTCTCAAGGTTGCTATTTGCCCGGTATTTGGCCACATTGATGAGAAAATTACTAAAATACTGTTTTATTTTCCCCTAAAATACAATCTCAGAAAATAACCTGGGTGGAAGAAATCTTTTTTCTTTTGGGGGGCTGGGGGGAGCAGGGGTGAACCAAGAAGGAGCAAGGAAAATGAGACAGAGAAGGAAGAAAATCCACCCAAGTGTGTGTCAAAGATGAGTGCTGATTGGGCAACTAGCGCTCCATCACTCCTAAGGACCGTGGGGATGTGCCTCAGCCTCTCTCCTGGAAGGTGTTTATCCACCCCCAGCACCCAGTCCCTGGTTTATACCCACCCTCCACTTCCAGCTGCACTTGTGCGTGGTTAGCCTCTCTCTGCTGCAGTGAAATAAAGCAACAGAAAGCCGAGCATGCCCAGGATGAAAACTGTACAAGTAGAGAGGATGACTTAATCATAACAACTGTCTAGGACAGAAATCTGGTGTCAAAGGATCACACTGCAGGGAACCCTAAGTGCGTGGTAGAAGCAAGATGTTAGAATGGATCTGTTCCTGCTTGGCTACCCTGAGCTGACAAGGTAACACATGCCAGGAGATCAAAGGCAGTGTGAGGGAGATCGCCTCGTGCAGAATTACCGTGGGGAAATTAAGAAGACCCTGCACCACTGCTCTTAGAACCCCTCATCCATGGACAGAGGGCTAAGAGAGGGCAGCTGGGAAAATAACTTCTTTGGATATAACCATTACTTTGGAAGCGTGCCCTGCAGAAGACAGTCTGAAGGGACAGCAGCCTAAGACAGGGCCCAGGAAAGTTAAAATTGATTATAGACTAAGGTCTGATTCCCACTAGGAGCCAAGAGCATGCTACACTGTAGATCCTGGAATCTGTCAGGAAAGGAACATTTATAGTGGCCAACCAATGAGACATAGTCTGCTTGGTTACCCAGAGTGCACTATAATAGGGACATTTAAAGGTGTGTGTGTGTGTGTGTGTGTGTGTGTGTGTGTGCAAGTAGGTAATTCCAGATGTTTAGTGATGAAGAAATTATGAAAGACCACCCAGAATAGAGATGCCTTAACAAGCAGAACTCCTTAACAGAAACTGTTTGGTTGGTTTTTTCCTTTTTAAAACTATTTCCTAGGACACAGAATACAGAGCCACTCAGCAAGATAAGAAAACGTTGTCACTCCACCCCATCTTTCTAGAGAGGGAATCATGAGCTGTGGAAGACATTGTCAGGAACACCAAGGAGTAAAGGGCAGAGGTGATGGTGAGCTGGGGAGGTACAGAGACCTCCCTCTACCACTGTGTACCCACGCTAATAGGGAAATGATTACACTGTAAGTTAGGCTTGGAGTTTTAATTTATCACATAGGATAATTTATTACATATCACATTTCTGAGCTGCGACCAGACACCAATGGCAAAGTTCTCATCCAGGGAGAAGGTGACTGCTGATATGAATGAGATTAAAGAGGCAGTGAGAGAAAAAAGGGAGCTTCATTTGGATCACAATCCATGAGCTGAAGCAAAACGTCTTTGAAAATGGTGCTGAGAAATGATTCTCTCCACACTGGACTGGGAGATCTCAGTGGGGAATGGAGTCAGCAATTATCTTTCTCTTTCCAAAGATGTAATGGACTGTTTATGTTTATTTAAGGAGCAGGTTCATAAGTAGTTATCAGTGTGCTCACTGTAACAGCAATGGAGGTGGCCTCTGCTCTCCCTTCCAGTGACAACATTCCCTTCATCTGCAGAAGTGTTACGAGATGACAGCCTCCGGCTGCAGTCCTCCAAGGTCCACCACTTTTAGGGAAGCCCCAGCCAAGAACTCCACACATGGTAGGCACTGGTACCTAACACTCTTGCAGAAGATCTAGCTCTTGGGCAATCCTACCCAGCAGAGGCCTCCTGTACTGGGCAACCCTGAGTCATAATTCCTGTTGAGTTAGCAGATTGAGACACCTACATCATGGCTCCACTCTCTCCCAATGTGGTTCTGCTTTCTCCTCCATTATCTTTCAGAGGCATTACCCCCCTTTGTAGCCCCTTTTGTTATTACTTCAATATTTGCAGTCTTTAAACGCTAACATTATACACGTGACCTTGTTTTCTTTTTATCTTGCTTTAATTTTATTTTTAATTTTGTGTAGTTTGTTTTAAAAAAAACAGGAAAAATTTTGTACACATTTATCATGTGCAACACGTTGCTTTGAAGTGTGTGTTTGCACACTGTGGAATGACTAAATCAGGTTAACACATGTATTAACCGCTTTGGATTGCTTTTTGTACTAAGAACTCTTAAAATCTATTATCAGCGATTTCTGAGAATACTATATGCTGTCATTAGCTGGAACCAGCACATTGTACAGCAGATGTTGATTTATTCCTTCTGTCCAACTGAAACTTTGTGTTTCCATGTGTTCCATGGGCACCGTCTCCCGCCTGGTCCCATCCCCAACCCCTGGAAACAACCACTCTACTCTCTACTTCTGTGAATTCAGCTTTCTAAGATCCTACGTGTGAGAACATGCAGCATTTGGCTTTCTGTGCCTGACTTGTTCTACTTAGCTACTGATGCAGATAGATGTCTTTCTATTTCTAAGGTCACATAGCATTCCATCCTGTGTATGTACCACATGTGCCTTATCCGTCCATCCCCTGATGAGTTGAGTTGTTCCCTTCTCGTGACTATTGTGACTAATGCAACGGTGCACATGGGACTGCAGAAGGATCTTCAACATATTGACTTCCTTTTCTTTGGATACAGATCAAGCAGTGGGGTTGCTGGATCTCATTTCTTTTAAAATAGATGGGAAGACTGGTTTTAAAAAACTTTCATGCTCAAGTTCAAACCTGATCTCTATTTATAGAAAATCCAAATCAAAGAGGCTTGGTGCTCATAATTTGAAGCATAAGAACCACCACTTTCTCTCCTTCACTTAGCAGACCTTTCTTGTCCTTGAGGTCTTAGCCTCAATATCTTTTCTCTTCAAGAGTTTTCTTCAATCCTCGTGATTTCAACTTTGCTTGTCGGAGGCTCTTATTTTCTTTCTGTTTCTTTATTGGTCACGGAATACCATTTTTTTCATTCTGCTTCCTTGTCACGTCATAGGACTTGTTGAATTGAGTGTTGGTAGAAACTTAAAGACTACCCAGTGTGGAGATTCATCTGGTATCAGAGATGCCTTAGGGCCGTCCGAACCAGTGATTATTCATAGTCATAGCCTGAATGCAGGGGGTAAAAACTCTCTAACTCAACCCGATGCATCCTGACAGCCAGAGATGAGCTGGGCTTTTCTTTTCTTCCTCCTTTGTTTCTTTCTAACCGTCTTCTTTTTAAATTTCAAATCCTATGCGTGGGTGAGTATAGCAGAAGGCCAGAGGGAAATCCGACCACCTGGACCTGGAGTTGAAGGCAGGTGTGAGCTGCCTGATGTGGGCGCTGGAAAATGAACTACCATAGAGCCATCTCTCCAGCCCAAGAGCTTTTCTTTTTTGACTTTTTTTTATTAGTATATATTCTACAAAATAACGTATTTCCCCGTAATACTTTCATACATGCAATACCATACTTTGTATTTATTCTCTGTTATCTTCCCTGTCACCTCTCCCACTTGTCTCTTTCTTCTTTCTTTCACTTCCATGTTTTAAAAATCTAGATTCTGCATATGAGGAGGAAAAAAAAACATGGCTTATTTTGTTTAGCATGATTGCCTCCAGTTCTATTTCCTTTCCTACAAATGACATAACTTCATTGTTTCTGGCTGAATAGAATTTATGGTGTATACATATCGATCTCCCACTTGCTGCTGGTGGGCACTTAGGCTGATCCCATAACAGCTACTGAGAGCACTGAACTTGAGCACATTGCCCAGGAATCGCATGACAGCTCTGATTTTAGCTGTCTATTTTTAAGGACCTCCACACTGATGTCCATAGTGACTCAATTAATTTACATTCCTACTAGTTTCAGTTGTACTTCTAGTTTCATTTCTGCTATTGTGATAAACCCTAGTAAAAACCAACTTAGAAGATAAACAGTTTATTTTGGCTCACGATTTCAGGCTACAGTCTATAAAAGCAGGGAAAACAATATCAGAAGCCTGAGACAGTCACACCATATGCAAAGAGCAAAGAGGATTGGGTAAATACATGGCTAGTCATATCACATTCACAGTCAAGAAGAGAGAGAAATGAATACATGCAAATGCTCTTTGCTTGTGCTTACCTCTGACACACTTCAGGACCCTTGCCTACGGAATGGTGTTGTCTCCAGTGGGCTGGATCTTCCCACATCAGTCAACCCAACTCAATGTAGACCATCCCTCATTGAGACTCTTTTACCAAGATTCTAGGTTGTGTTAAGTAGGTATTTAAAGTTAACCATCCATCATACTACCAAGATTAAACATAGGGTTTCCTTTCCCAGGGAATGTTTTACTTTCCTTGATTCCCCACACTCTTCTCAAAGCCAATTTTCTCTATATCTTTGATCAACATTGATAATATGAATGATTTAAAAGTTTTCCATGACATTAACTCTAACTAAAACTCTTTTTTTTAATTATTATTATTGTTGTTGTTGTTTTATTTTTGAGACAGCGTCTCACTATGTAGCCCTGGCTGGTCTGGGATTCACTAGGTAGACTAGTGTGGAACTCATAGCAATCCACCTGCCTCTGCTTTCTCAGTGCAGGTATTAAAAGGTGTGTACCACTATACTTGGGCTGACACAGTATTTTTAAAGAGAAGCAGTCTTTCTCCATGCTGACCATGGATAAGTCTGTATGATGTTCCTCTCAATTCTCATCACAATTTAAAGGGAAACTCACACAGTGTCTGGAGCCCTTGATATTCTGAGACTGGAGAAAGAGGATGTCCTCAAATTCCTTGCAGTAGGAACACACTTGGGTGGCACCAACCTTGACTCAGGATGGAAAAGGACATTTGCAAAAGGCAAAGTGATGGTATTTACATAAGAAATCTGAAGAGGACCTGGGAGAAGCTGTAGCTGACAGCTCCAGCCATTGTTGCCATCGAGATCCCTGCTAACATCAGCGACATCTCCAGGAACCATCCAAGGGCCAGCCATCTGTGCTGAAGTTTGCTGCTGCCTCTTGAGTTACTCCAGTTTCTGGCTGCTTCACTCCTAGGACTTTCACTAACCAGAGCTAAGAGGATTTAAGGGAGTGATGTGTTTTGGTGGTGACCAATCCTAGAGCTGACCACCAGCCCCTCACAAAAGGTATCTTCTGCACATCTGCCTGCCATTGCTCTGTGTAACACAGATTCTCCTTTTCACTGTTGACAATGCCGTTCCGAGCAACAACAAGGGTTCTCGATCAGTGAGTCTTATTTGGTGGATGCTGGCAGAAGAAGTTCTGCACATGTGTGGCACCATCTCCTGTGAGCACCCTGGGAAGCCATGCCTGATCTCCACTTCTACAGAGACCCTGAAAAGATTGAAAAGGAAGATCATGACCAAGGTGGGATGTCATGGAGAATGGACACCTGCTCCTCAGTTCACTGCTCCCAGATGGAGGTGACAGACTGGACTGAAGGTGTGCAGGTATCCCCCATACTAATCAACAGTTCCCCAGTGAAGACTAGAGTACCCTGCCAGCCACTGGGGACCAGTCTGCAGCTCCCACTGCTCAGGCCACAGAATCAGATGGAACCACCACGGAGGAGTCATAAGCTGTTCTGCAGACACTCGAGCAAATGATATCACAAATGGGAATAGCTTTAAATAGAAAGACATCCCTCACTCTTCCATTCTAAAGCTATGAACATGCATTTAGCAGGGGCCAGAAACTGTGACACACGGAGAAAATAAAAGACGGACTCTCAGGGGAGACAAAGGTCACAGCGACATAGGAAATACCGTTGGGGTGGGAGAGTATTCTAAGCACATTAGGGCTTGCATATGTGATTTCTATGGGATCTGGACATACAGAGGACTGAACATAGAAAGTCTTTATTAGGAAGTGAGATTTGGGCTAAATTTGGGGCATGGATAGTCTGAGTCAGTGAATAAACCGTCTGACTGTCAGGCTTTCTATGAGGGTCAGGGAGGAGCTTAATGGGGATAGAGGAAGTTGAGATGAGAATTATTTCCCTCTTTGCTTCCTTCAGAGCCATCTAGTCATTCTGCCTGTAGAAACCCCTTACTAGCTTGTGTTTCCACAGCCTAAGGGGCTAACCAGGTCACTCTTTGCAGGCGGGAGCTGCTGATATGGGGGCCCTTCTGTGGTCACTCCTGCTGCTGCTTCAGGAAGGTGAGTGGCTGTCCTGCATTAGACTGACTCCACACACTTCTGTTCTACTTGGTCTCAGGCTAACAAGACCCTTCCTTTAGGCTGACTATGTCAGCCCTTCTGTTGGTGGGCACCGAGGCTGGTTCTGTAACTTGGCTAATGTGACCAGCTCTGCGTATATCACTGTGGTATGCTGACTTGGATTCTGCTAAGTACATATTGAGGAGTGATGTAGATGGATCTCAAGGGATGAGGTATGGCCTCTGCACAGGACGAAAGAGAAGTATGTCTGGGGGACATGTTGCAGTTCCAGAAGGACAAGGAAGAAGAAAGATTTTGAAAGTGAAGACATAAATGGATACCATTCCTGGTCAGCTCTGGTGCAATGGAAATGTAGAACTCTAAGAGGTAGCGAGAGGGTCACACTGAGCATGAGTCTAGAGGGGAGCTGTAGCCACGGTGCTAACTAGCTTCGGCCATCCAGAGATATCAGCTGGGCTACATGCATCTCTTTTCAGCCAAAGGCTTTTCTGGAGATGATGAGGATGCTGAGGAAGTGATTGCAGTCCTTCATGAGTCTATCAGCCTCCCTCTGGAAATACCATCCGATGAAGAGGTTAACGCTATCATCTGGCGCTCTCAAAAACTTCTCGCCACAATGGTGCCAGGGAAAGAGGGACAGCCAGCCAACATCATGGTGATGGATCCCCACTACCAGGGCAGAGTGGGCATCTCAGAGTCCAGCTACTCTCTGTATATCAGCAATCTGACCTTGGAAGACTCGGGGCTTTACCAAGCTGAAGTCAACCTGAAGACATCCCAGCTTTCTATCACGAAGTCTTTTGATCTCTGCATCTACCGTGAGTTTAGACTCCTTTTATTCTGGCTTTCCTGAGCTTGGCATGGTAGGAAGCTGAGAGGCTGAGGTGAGTTTTAAAGAGTCTGAAACTGGAAGGCAGACTGCCTATAGTGTGCTGTGTTCCAGTGTCTGAGCTTCAGCCACGGGGAGAGAGTTGGAACAAGGAGGCACTGAGCACTGAGGCTGTTTCCACAAGGTGCCTGAAGCAGTGAGAGAGACGGGGACCATGAATAGTGTCTAAGGGCTCTTTCTCACCTGAGAGATCGTGCGTCCTCCAGACAAACAGCTTTTGAGACTTTTATCCCCTCATGTGGCTTGAGGGCTATTAATCACTTCTTCCCTCTGCTTGAACCCCAATTTTGTTCTCTCCACCTGCCACATTGAGTCTACTCTGGAGAGACAATGTTTAAAATGTAAATGCCTTTGGGAGGGGTGATAATATTTGTGCAATTGGTGAGGCAGAACAAGATTTGGAAGAAAGAGGGGTGTAAAACTGAGGGAGTGAAGTCAGAAGGCACCACTGTTGTACATCTGTCTCAGCAGATTCTCTGAGACCCTGCAAGCACAAGTTATATGGCTGCTTTATTTGGTTTGGCTCATTTACTGTTTGAATAAAGGGCCTCTCAAGATAGCAAGAATACCCAAGGCTTGAGAAACTCAGGAAACAGACCCAACTCCGGAATTTTCAGTGGGGCTTTGTGTTTGTTTTTTCTCTTTTAGAGCGGCTGTCAAAGCCCCACATCACTGTGAACTTTAAGATCTCCGAGGAAGGTGCCTGTAATATATCCCTGATGTGCTCCACAGAGAGAGCAGGCATGGGCGTGACCTACATCTGGCTTCCATCTCAGGACAGCAGTGATGCATCCCACGAAGGCTCTGTCCTCAGAACATCCTGGAGGCCTGGTGACAAAACCCTTTCCTACACTTGCAGGGTCAGCAACCCCATCAGCAGCATCAGTTCCCGTCTCATCCCTGTTGGGTCCTTCTGTGCAGGTACAAGAACCCAAGAGACAATATCTGAGCTTATGCATGTACTGTGACTCGGGACACCACCTCCTCCCATGCAGTGGCTCTTCTTAAGGGGAGCATGGACTCTAGAATGTAACACCTTCCTGTAGAGGCTTACCACTGGATCAGGGAGGAACCCTTCCTTTGTCAATTATTGCTCTGGATTTCCAGAGGATTCTTCTGCACTTGGCTTGAGATTGATGGCCAGATCTCAGTCCCTGAGCTTCTGTGCACTGAATAGATACTTCTAGATATATTTGTCATAAGGTATGAGCTGATTATTAACTCAAGAGACTTTCTGTGAAACTCCAGGTAGCTGTCTGTCCACTAAACTTACCATTCTTCTAATGGACTCTTTTCCTTTCTTCCTAACCCAGGTTCTAGCTATCCTGAAAAACGTCCAACGTTCTGCTTCTTGGCCAAGGGGTTGCTCCTTCTTTTACTCTTGGTAATCCTGGCTGCAGGGCTGTGTGTCTTCCAAGCCCGAAAAAACTGGGAGATACCAAGGACGAGGAAACTCAAGAGAAACCGAATCAAACTGAGGAAGAAGGGGAAGCTTGGCCCTAGTCCAGTCTGATTGCTCTTTGGACAATCTGTTCTGAGCTTTGTTTCCTCTTGGCCTCTAGGGAAATTCTCTGGAGGCAGATGGGAGAGGGGCTTCAGAGTTGAACACATAAAAGGGCTGTATTCCCTGGGAGACACCATCTGGCAATAAATCAAGTTCCCACCCCTCCGGGGGAGCTGTGCTTGGAGCTTCTATATGCTGGGCAGCTCACTACTTGCCCAGGTGTCCTTTCTGAAGCCCATGTCCCTCCTCAGACTTACCTTTGGGCAGGGAAAATGAGTCAGAAGACCCCCTTAGAGTGAAGTGTTCATTTTTCCTACATGCACCCTACCCACCAGCCTAAGTCTTAGACTCTAAACTACTCTAAACTACATGAAACACTTTCTCACCTAATTGAACTTGTGAGTCCTAAAAGACAGCAGTTCATTTAGAATTCTGCGTAAGTGTTATGCCTAAGACATGTCTGCTCTCCTGCCCGTTCTCATTCTGCCAGATAGCTACTCAACTCTTCTACCTAGTGTATCAAATCTAGACAGAAGCTGTCCCACAAGGGGGTGGGAGGGGTCCCTGCTCAGCCCTACTCTTGGTGACCTTTGTTGTCCCCCTGATACGAGCTTCTCTGAGCCCTGCTGCCCACCTGGTAGGACTGACAACTTGCTGGATCAATTGCCAAGATCCTGGACCCTGGGCTTCTGTTTGAGGTTGATATTGTGAGGCTAGGTATGGTGGTTCATGCCTTTAATCCCAGCACTCGGGAAGCAAAGATAGGCAGATCTCTGAGTTTGAGGCCAGCCTGGCTTACAAATTGAGTTCCAGGACAGCCAGGGCCACATAGAGAAACCCTGTCTCAAAAAAATAAAATCAAAATCAAAGCCAAAAAAAAAAATTGATATTGTTGGCCTGTCTGTTCTTTCTTTATAGATTTCTAGGTCTTGGGCCTTATGATTGGAATCTTGGGTCAATGCCTACTCTTTACTCTTCCTCTTTTTCCATAGCCCTAAGTCTGATGTGCCTACCATATCATTTCCCCCAAACCAGATCTTGTATATTTTACTTAGGCAACTGCCAGGGTTCAGGGGAGGAGGGAGTACAAGAGAAGCCACTTAAGCAGCGAGACAGTTGTAAGTAATAGTGAACTGGTGGGAGTGATATAGGGTGCTCCAAGGAGGGAACTGGATGAGATCTCAGGAGACCTAAGTTTTGCTCTGCCAGCTTTCCTCTGACCTGGGACACTGTGATTACCCAACATCCACTGAGCCACAGTTCAGTTCCACACAGAACACATACTTGAAAGGAAGACATAGGTGCAGCTTCTTGGTGCTCTCATGTAGACTTTCCATCAAGGTGGTATGGGCTGGGATCCCTGCAGAGACTTGGAAGAGGCGCCTGAAGGGTAGGGAAAGAGCCATGTGGCACCATGCCCCTCTATCTTTGAGAAGAATGCTGATTTCCAAAGTATCTTCCAAGAACAAAGACATCAAGTCTATGGGACAGGAAGATGTATTGGGGGACCATGGAGACCAAGGAAACTTGGCTTTTAGGACAGCGGGGCACGTGAGCAGGATACTAGGATGATCTAGGAGGCGGCTCTGGGTTGAGCAGGTAACAGATCCAGAAGCCAAGTCCATGTGCACAAAGAACATCTCCCCTGGGTTTCTGTGAAGGAGATGGGACCCCCTAGATCTTGGGTAGGATGTGGTGAAACTGGAACTTGGGTAGGATGTGGTGCGCTCCTAAGATTGCAAACGGATCTACTCTACTGTCTAAGAGTGTGGCCCTTGTCCCTCTTGGAAAGCAGTCCATTGGTCTGAGGGTAGTCATCTGGGCCTTCTTTAGGTCCTGGACAGTCCTGTCTTGAAAAAAGGCCTGCAGCCTCAATTCTGATACTTTCTATGTTGTCATAGGAGGTGACCCTACAAGGTGAGGGCTGCCTGGGAAAATCACCTGGAGTCCATTTTTTCACACAGAGGGACGGCCCATTTCTCGTGTCTTTTAGGAGTTGGTATACAGCAAGCAGACAGAGAAGTGAGCAGTCCTTGTGTAGCTGGTCCAGGGAATCTCCCTGGAGTTGGCAGAGACCCTTCTTCTCTTGGCCAGTTCTCCGAATAGAGATAGACCAAAACAACCTGGAAAAAGGAGGCTGAAACCTCAGAAGCCAAGAGAGTAACCTGGCAGCGTATTTTAAGTCACTCATGCTCACTGTTTGAAATAGGTAAATGCAACCTGGGGAATGGACATTCAAGCCAGACAGAAAACCCACACTATGATGCTCCTAAGTGAAGGATCGTAGTATCTAGGGATACACATTGTGACAAAGGCTATGTGAGAAAACAGGCTGGGTGGCATGTTCTGAACGGTGAGAGAGGACCAGGGCTTACGGGCATGTTGTCAACAGATTCACTCTTCTGATCTTCTCATCCACAAATTGAAATATACACGCTGGCTGAAACATTACATGCAGCTTTGGCTGAATGAATTTTTTCCAGAGGAGGGATGACGATGGATCAAGGACAAGCAAGAGAAAAATCTTTAGTTTTCATCTTCAGGGATTACTTTTTTAAAAATCAGCTTTTACTTCTGTGGTAGTGGGAAAAGAAGTCACACGTCTAGGTTCCTATCCTTACGAGAACAAAACAAACACACAAAATACACTAATCAGACAAAAATATCAGTAATAAAAAAGTAAGCTTTCAGAACAAGTATGGACATACAAACTTTTAAAAATTGAAAACCATTTAAAATCTCATTTTACAAAAAAAAAAAAATTATTTTAACATCCACATAAGATTAGCATACCTAGCAGAAACTACCAGACAGAGACAGCAGAAATGAAACTCCTGGACAGGAGAGGTGGAACCAGCGCTTTCCAGCTGGTGAGGAGCCAAGAAATCAAAGACTTCCCCCTTTTGAGCATACATTCTACCATTACTTTCACGCTATGCTCTCCAACATGACATTATGGTCTTGTCAGCTGTTAGGGAACCCTGCTACTCTGCAAACCAGTTTGCTAGTTCTGGGTCCTTGTTAGGGCTGGTGGGAAAGATCATACTTCTGCTCCAGCCTCCTTTACCTTAGTCCAAGTTCTTTCTGTGGCTCAAAACACCCAGGTACACCTGCAAGAATGTTCAGCTCTCAGAACTTATTAAAGATGGAAGGCCAACCACAGAAATCTAGGCTGACCACCATCGGGGTTGGTGTGCTTAAAATCTTTCCCCGGGGTCTGCTTCCGACCATGATTTCAAGTGCCTGATGCACTAAGTGTCAAGTTTAACCCAGTTAAACTGGGGAGAGGACAGTTCAGTTGCTTTCAGGGAGGGCTTCCGGCATACCTGGACAGTGTTGCTTGAGCTTGGTGGGAGAGCAAATAGCAAGTCTGCATCCCCACAGCTGTACTAACCTGAGAAGAACAAATTTCTGAGCGTAGGTTTATTTCTGCCAGTGGGTGAAATGTCAAGGGGGGTGGGTTCCGTGATCTAGATTGGATCTGAAAGCAGGGCCTGTATGTGCCTAGGTGGGAACTCTTGGGCATCTGGTTGGGCGGCCCGTTTTCTCACTAATCAGGAGGAGCTGCACTGGCTTCGCGGGGTTTCAGTGCAGACTGCATGAGCAGTAAACTAAAGCATGCATCTACCCCAGGATCTGGCACCCTGAAATAGGTTCCGTGAAGGATCAGCTATTTCATTCTTTCTCTTTCAATCTCCCTTGTCAGGGGGCCTGACATTTCTATCCTCTGGGCTTATTTCTCTACGTCGCTGATGCTTCTTTGAAGCTGCCAGGGCAGCCCCAAACTAGCAGCTCAGCCCTCAGCAAGCTACGCACCAGGAAGCCGAACAGCTGGGAGCTCGCCAATACAGACAGGTATTACCAGTCCAGCGAGAGGAAATGGGTGGGGGTGGGGATAAAGATAGGAGAGGAGATCAGATGGGCCCAGAACTTGGGAGGATCCCCGGGGAGGGGGCGGGGAGTCGTGCTCTCCTCCAGGTGCTCCTGCCCCTGGCTCCGATTTCAACCATCGACGCCTCCTTTGTGGGACGCTCGTTCGCAGGAGGGAGAAGGCCACAGGTAGGTTATAAAGGAAGGAGGCCACGCGAGCAGCCTGCAAAGTGGGTGGGCTCCGGCGGCCGTGGGTGCGCCGGTCTGATCCAGGAGCCCACCTGACTCGAGGCGGGAAGCGGCGGTCAGCCTTCCCACGCTTAGTTGTACAGAGCTCCACGAGAGGGCGACCGGAGCCCACGTGCGACCGCGTCCTTCTCTCTCTAAACTACAACTCCCAGGCGGCTCAGGGGTCCCGCCCGCCTCGCCCGGCCTCTGCTGGCTCCAATTGGCCGCCGCGGGAGGGGGATTGGCGGTCTCCAGGGCGACGGGAGGCGCTCGGGGCATCCGAGGCGGGGAGGCGGGTCCGCCCCCTATTGTGTGGCTGCGAGAGCCGAGCGGTGCGGTGCAGAGCAGGTGAGGGTGGGGGCGTCTTGGGGCGTAGAAATGGGGTGTCGGCGGGGACAAGGGGAGCAGTGCGGAGTTGTGGGGGACAAGGGGGAAGCGGGAGAGCTTTAGGGAGAAGTGAAATTATCTGGGGAGTGAACTAGGGTAGTTCTGCTAGTGAAGTGGAATTACTGATGGGTGAGAGAGTGTGTGTGTGTGGGGTGGGGGGGTGTCCCCGAGATCTGGAAGCGTTAGAGGTAATACAGGGGAGTTCTTGGCGGGTTCCAAAAGAAAGGCATTCCAGGAGCCAGAAAATGCGAGGGAATAGAGAATTGTTGTGATAGAATATCAGAAGTGTATTGTTGGCCGAGTCCTGGAGGATTGGGGCGTGGGGGGTTCTCAGGAGAGCGGGGTGAAAAGAGAGCAAAGGGAGGAAGGCAAGTGGGAATTCTGGAGGAGGCCAGCCAGGAGTGCTCTGAAACGAGGACCTGCTGCAATTGGAGATCAGGTGTGAGAAGATGGAATTTTGCAGACACTGTGAAAAGTGTTTGGCCGGGATGGGAGTCCTGGAAGATACCAGGGAGTGCTGGATGGGAAGACCAAAAGGACGGAGGATGGATGGAGGCGGGAGTTGGAAAGGTCCCAGGAAAAGTGGGGTGAATTCTGGGGATGCCTTGGTCCCAAGATTCTTGGTAGAGCCAGGAGAGAATGGCTTCTGTATGGTGCAATTCGAAAATTTTCCAGGGAAGCCCAGGAGAGCTGGCTGGGTGCAGCAGGGGGCAAGGGATTCAGACATCCAGGGGTACTACATAGAGACAGGGATGGTACTGCTGTGTGGAGGGTGTTTTACAGTGAATTTACAGTGTGAGGCCATGAAGAGGGTGGAGGCCCCAGAGCAGAGTCCACTTGGGTTTGCCAGGCCGGGGTCAGGGCCCTTTGGTCCTTTGTGACTGCCTTAGAAGCTGAGGGGTTGGTATTGGGAGTGCCTTACCTTCCATGCTCCAGGATTCATTTTGTGTACTGTAGAGACTCAAAAGCGTTTTTGGTTTCTCTCAGATCATGCCTCTAGGTTTAGGGGAAGGAGGACCTGGCAAATCCTGGTACCCCCAGGATACTAGAGCGGAGTGTGTGGGAGTAATTAGTGTGAGGCACTAAGTCGGGGTATCTGGCAGAGGGAGGGTTCTCTGGCAGCATCTTGAAGAAAGTGGCTACAGCTGCCAGCTCCGGATCTGTCCAGACCTGGAGGATGCTGCCTCTCTCCCCCACCCTCTTCCCTCCCTCCCCCTTCCTCCAGCAGGTGGGGAAGGCAAGCTCCTCCTCTTCTAAGTCCCTGACTCACTCACTGCCAAAAGCTGTGTTGTCTGAGTAGAGAATGTCTCCAGGCTCCGGGGCTCCTCACAGGACAGGGAATGGGGTGAAGAATTGGATGTGGGTTCTCCATGGGCCACTCTCTACAGATTAAGGGGCTAGATTCTATCTGGTATTTGGTCTAGACTGAGCAAGATCCTTAGATCCTTGCCGGTCACTCTGTGTGCGTGTGTGTGTGTGTGTGTGTGTGTGTGTGTGTGTGTGTGTGTGTGAGGGGGGGGGGAGCAGGGGAATGGGTTTATGTTATCCGGTGCCTTGTCATCAGGAGAAAGGAAAGAAGGGCTCTGAGGCTAGTCCATGATGGTCTTCATTTCCAGAACTTCACTGATAAATCGTTTTATTCTTGTGTGAGAACACACTAGTTCTTGTGCACTTTGCTAAGAACATCGTGTCAGGCCAGGCATTCCCAGAATTCCTTTGCTTTTTCCAGGATCCATTTCCTTACCTGTGTACCCTCAACCAGACAGCACACTCTTGTTGTCTAATGTTCACATCCCAGCTTAATCTCGGGGCTTCAGGATCTCTGGTTTGGGAGCTAAGGGGTGTAGCTGTGGTAGAATCTGGCAGGATTGAGGGCCTGGAGTTGATTCCCAGCAATACACCCCCAAATAGCTCTGATCTCTGTGTAGGTCCCCTCCATTCTTCTGTTGCCTCTGTTTCCTTCCTCGTGCCTGGCTCTAACTGGGCTTCCTTCTGGCCTACTCCACTGACCAGCCTTGTATATTGCCTTATATTTTGCATTTAGATCTGGTGGCTCTCCAGACTGGATCAGCTCCCTCAGGTGTTGCATGAGCTAGGCACTAACTGGACGAGTGAGAGCTGAAACTGGTTGCCTGAGGCGGATCAGAACGACCGATGCTCTCTGGGATTGCTGGGCAGTGGACATCCCTCCGGCCCCTCCACCTGGGCTCCTGTGGATAGGAGGGGCCGGGTGAGCAGGCCAGCTGGGTCTATGATTTGGTGTCTTCGTCTGACCATCC